>JAVTVY010055179.1:0-31728 GCA_036873755.1 Hanleya hanleyi
GGGGGACATTTGTCACTGTTGTTGTCGACCAGTAAAGGAATAAACATTACAGCCCGAATAATAACGGACTGAAATTTGTTTGAACCAGCACAAATGGGTTTGGGATTAGAAAGAAGAATATATGTGTGTGTGTGTGGGAGTTGATGTTAATTTTTTATTTTGTGCTTTTTAATGTTAGAAGTTTCCCCTTTCGGAAAGATAAAGTGGTTCTGAAAAGAACCGTTGGAATATGTAAGCGATTACATCGTTGGAGGCTGTTGGAATTGTCTTCTTCTCTCAGTACACACCGGGCATGTCAAGGCTATGAATTCACACACTAGGGGTTTATAAGCGTCCGCACACACTGGTATTTGGGCATGTTTATGTATACAAGCCACACACAAGGCTTGATGGCCACAGGGGAAAATAGCGTATTTAGCAAACTGGTTACAGCATTGCACGCAGTGTAAATAACAGGCTGCTTGGCGTTCTGTGTTGGATGCCTGTGTTGTTGTTGATATTGCGGAAACGTAGTGGATGACGTCTTGGTTTTGTTTTTGGCTTATTTTTCTGGTATTCTCTCTTATTCTGTTTTTTCTCGCGTCTTTCCTGTTTTTTCTGGCGTCTTTCCTGTTTTTTCTGGCGTCTTTTTTACCGCTTCTGGCGTCTTGCCTGTTTCTTCTGGCGTCTTTCCTGTTTTTCTGGCGTCTTTCCTCTTTTTTGTTGAGTCTTTGCTTTTTTCGAATACTATGGTTTTGAAGTCTTTCCCCTTCTCCTCATCTTCGCTTTCTCCTTCTTCTGTGTCGGTTTGGGATTCGGATTCGGTTTCTTCTTGTCCCGTTTCTTCTTCTTGTCCAATTTCTCCTGCTTTTTCTTTAGCTGGGGAGCTTTGTTGTTCTTTCAACATAGTTTCCAACACGCGGTCTATGTCGTCAAAATGTTGGTATTCGACTGGGGTAAGATCCGATGTGGCTGCTGGGAAGTGACTAAGATGCGGTGTGGCTGCTAGGAGGTCTGTAAGAAGCGATGTGTCTGCTGGCGGATGGTGCCGGGGTTGAGGTGTAAATAAGTCTTCCATTATAGCATCCAACCATGGCGCGTCATCTACCACATTAATGATGTTGTCGAACACTTGTACTTCATTATCATCATCATTTGTGATGAAGTCTGATATGTCAATATCCATGATTTCACCCAGGGGATCACTCCATCACTGTGCACGTGTAGTAAACACTGGTATAATTGTAAATACTGCGCGCTATTTATAGTGTAAAGCGCGGACCTCAGCGAAATAGCTCTATCGGTTTGGTATATATTTTTACGCTGAGCAAAATATTTGTGTTTCTTTTCCAATTTTAAACGGTTGTCATTTTACAATAAATGTCAGTGCACGTATAAATTTTATTTCAAGTTGAACCGAGGCAACTCATAGTGTAGTATTTAAAAATTTAGCAGGATAACGCTAGACTAAGCCGGTATTTTTAATAATTTTAGCGATTTTTACACGCGTAACGTTATAGTATGGTAGTGTGGAAAACCCGGTACATTGGAAATAAATGAGTTTTCCTGGCTAAAAATACGTCAAGTATATTGCTCATAGCCTTATAATATCACCCTGAAAATTGTAACTGGTTTATCGAAAGAAAGAAAGAAAACTAGGAATTTTTTAGCAGATACCACCATGTTGCACTCACTCACACCGGCCGCCATCTTAAACCCACCACCCATCCACCACACTTGCACTCACTCACACCGGCCGCCATCTTAAACCCACCACCCATCCACCACACTTGCACTCACTCACACCGGCCGCCATCTTAAACCCACCACCCATCCACCACAGCCGGCTAGACTATAAATAACGCGTAGTATCTTGTCATTTATTCACAACTACAATCATGGGTACAAGACGAAGACTCTTCACCGATCAGAGAGATTCTAGAGAACACAGAGAGGTGATTATGAGTGGAGATGAACATAACAATGGTGAAGTGGCAATAATTACAAGCTTTGAGCAGGTTATTGTGGACGAGACGATGATACGGCGAAGTGAAGAACAACTGCAAGAGCTGCGGAGAGAGGTAATGGAAGAAGATGGAAGGTTGATAAGACAACGGAGTCAAGAACAAGACCAAGAAATCAGGAGGGTGGTGCTGGAACAAGAAGAGGATCAGCATATATCTGATGCAGATATAAGTGATGAGGAAGAAGAACTCCCCTGGTTAAATAGTAATAGACCTCCAGCAAATACAAGAGCTACTCAAACTCCGATTATAACCACGTCGGCTTGCGAAACCACATCGGCTACCGCCGAAACAACAACAACACGACGACCATCACCATGCTCTTGGGCCGAAGTAACCCGCCTGAACGAACAGATTAATAACATGAACCAACACATCGATTAAATGGACGTTATTATTTTAAAACAAGAAGAAGCTCGACAGAAGGAACAAAGTAAATTAATCTGCAGTGTGTGTACAGCGGAAGAAAGCCTGTACGCCCTATTTCCGTGCGGGCATTTATGCCTATGTGAAAAATGCTGGGTCACGCTAACATGTATAGGGGGTGTGTGCCACTGCGCTGAAACGGACGAACAGCATTTAAAGATCAAGTGTCCGGTATGTAGGAAGCAGGTAGCCGGAGTAAAGAGAATTTACCGCTCCTAAAACAAGTGTCATAACACTTTTACAAAAGGCTTTTTTCAGAGCCATCTGATCTTTCCGAAAGGGGAAACTTCTAACTGAAAAAGCACACAAAAAATTAACACCAGCTCCCTTCACCCTTTCCTCTATGATTTTTTTTTTAAATTTAAAAAAAAAATTTAATTTTTTTTTTTTTTAACATTACAGCCCGAATAATAACGGACTGAAATTATTGAAACCAACATTACAGCCCGAATGATAACGGACTGAAATTATTTGAAACCAGCACAGGGATTTGGGATTAGAATTAATTTTCATTATTAGGATGCGAGCAATAGTTGTAATTCTGTATTGTAAGGATACATTTGATAAATCATTGTACAATGCAAGGGAGATAATCGTTAATTGTCCAACTCGCCTGATCTCCCTTTGACCACGACGACAGGAGATGAACCACTGTAAGTCCATTCTGTCGATGACTGCTTGCTTCCCCGCATGCGTTGATGTAAGCGGGACCACGAGGCCCGCACAGTTCACTTGGACGGGGAAGCCATAGCAGGAGACACGCACACACCGGAGTAATTGCTGTTACCAGTAATTTGTATGTATTTGGTTTTAAATCTCATCCAGTTTCACAACCCATGAAAGAGGAAAAAAATGAACACTAACAACCATTTTTTTAATTTTCTTACTATTTTTTTATTAACACAAATAGAATGAACGTGTTCACCAGGGTATTGAATTTTAATACAATTATACGCTATGAAGACGCTTCAATGCACAATCAACATAAAATGAATTAGGAATACGTGAAGAGAGAAAGAGAAGCCGTATATTTCAGCTTGAGCAAGACTGGCAGATGATAATGTCTGAATGTTCCAATGCAATAAAAAACTTGAAAATGCTCAATATTTATACAACAAGACAATAGAATGAACGTGTTCAACTCTGAGTATTGAATTTTAATACAATTAACAGTAAAAAAAGTGTGAATTTTTAATACAATTATACGCTCTCAAGCCACTTCAATGAACGTGTAGGAATACGGTAAATGTTTTTCAACATCACACTTGTTCTCAATAGTTCTGCAACAAGACTTGTTTGAACTCATCATCGTCTTTCCGCCCCTGGTGCACGTAGATGTAGGTAGTAATTTGTTCACGTGGAATTTTGGGAGGGCAGGTAGCTTCCACTCTCAGGGCAATTTGCGCCTCGGTCACGGCCTGTAGTGCCTCAGTGATCAGTGCGTATGAGGGTACACTAGTGTCCACACACGTATGCTGGTTTATGGGACTGTTATTTTCACAGCCTGCACATGCTTGGATACGCAAGTGTCGAATTTGAGGTCTGATCAGATCCAGGACTGAGTCGATGTACTTCTTATAAATATAGTCAGACACCTGATAAGCCAGAGCTTGACGAATTGCAGCTGTGACACTCTGCAACTTCCGCCACGCCGTTAATTTCAAGGTGACACCCTGAGGACAAGGAATACGCTCTTGCGTATCTAACCTCATTTTCCATTTACGGATATGCACCAAGAGCTGGTCGTTGAAATAGGCACAGCTGACAAAGATGTCGTCACCCACATAAAATTTCGCTTCGTCACTCCCCTGGTCGCGAATAACCGCATCGATGGCGTAATCAAGGGTCTCCAGTTTTTGCCAGGTGTCTAAGTTCATGGCAATATGCCTACCGGGTCTGTCGTTAAAGCCCGCTGCGTTAAAATGCACTTCTTCGTCTTTCACACTCACAGTTAAATAGGCTGAGAGCTCCCAAATGTCCTTGTGGGCTGCCTGGTAGGCTTGCTGAATAATGTTATTGATATCCTGCACAGACATAGGAAGTTGCACCTCTTCTTCTTTCACAGGATCAGGCGCTTGCTGGAGTACTGGCTCAGGTATTTCTAAAGGTGTTAGTCGGGGGCGTTTGGGTCGTCCACCGCGTTTGGCAGGTGTACTCTCTGGGGTAGTGTGCGTACGTTTGCTAACTGTACGCTCTTCGGTGGTATCCATGACTAAGATATCATCATCTTGTATAACGTCGGCTTCAAGTAGATCTGCTAGTTCTTCATTTCCCGTGATCTTCAACCCCGCCACGAAGGCTAGAAATGCATAGGGGCTACGGCGCAGTAGACCGTCGAGGAGAGCTCTGTTTTGTGCTGAAGTGGTCTTCTCCGCCATGATATCTTCGACACCGTGTTTCAGAAGTATGTTTTCCTGCATAAGGAAAACACATAATTCGGCCACATGCTGCATCTCATCAATCAGGCGAACACGGTACTTTCGAAGCTTCACTTGCTGGGATGACTCCATGACTGTGGGCTCAGGCTGGTGAGTAACTGCTACGGTGTAATAGTCTGGTGAATTTGCACTGGTAAAATGAAAAAAAGTCAATGGTTCTACACAGCTCATACAAAACAGGCAAACAGGCTGGCTGGCTGGCTAGAGGTGAAGCAGGCTAGAGGTGAAGCAGGCAGGCAAGCTGGTCAGGTCAGGTAAGTCAGAGTGCTCCGCAGGGTAGTGCAATGAATACTCCTCTCCCCTAAAAATCGCCTCCTTTTATACGTTTTTCTACAAGCCGCCATCTTAAACCCACCACCCATCCACCACACTTGCACTCACTCACACCGGCCGGCATCTTAAACCCACCACCCATCCACCACACTTGCACTCACTCACACCGGCCGCCATCTTAAACCCACCACCCATCCACCACAGCCGCCATCTTAAACCCACCACCCATCCACCACAGCCGCCATCTTAAACCCACCACCCATCCACCACACTTGCACTCACTCACACCGACCGCCATCTTAAACCCACCACCCATCCACCACACTTGCACTCACTCACACCGGCCGCCATCTTAACCCACCACCCATCCACCACACTTGCACTCACTCACACCGGCCGCCATCTTAAACCCACCACCCATCCACCACACTTGCACTCACTCCCACCGGCCGCCATCTTAAACCCACCACCCATCCACCACAGCCGCCATCTTAAACCCACCACCCTTCCACCACAGCCGCCATCTTAAACCCACCACCCATCCACCACAGCCGCCATCTTAAACCCACCACCCATCCACCACATCCACACCCCATGTGACACAATACGCGCTTCTGATTGGCTGTCGCGTGACGTCACAGAGGTCATATGCAAATTTCTGAGGTCAATAGGGCTCAGTTTGCTCTTTGTACACTACTCTTGTTACTTCTAATTTAACAGTACCGCCTTCCCAAAAATGTGTTATCACACGGAACGGCAACTGGGCGGTAGCGTACTGTCTACTCCGAGTTTCCTCTAACTCTTCACTTATTGTATGCACTGTTCAAGTGAATGATGAGAGGAAGCTCGGACTATGTACTGTCACTATAATTTTATGTTATCACGAATATATTTTTCAGGTAATTCTGTATTCGCTTGTCTCAGCAACCTACCAGCGTTTCACTGGAGATATGAATATTTGTCAGGCTGCCTATGGGACCGATAATGACAATACACGACTCAATGTTTGCACATTTCAAATGGTCGTGTCGTGTCAGGATTTTTGTCAGATGAACAAATATAAAAACACCAACCTCCAAAATAGCACCAAAATATCCTGGAAGGATTTACAGATTTTCAGGGGATCCAGCGGGTGGATTCTTGGTCATTTGACGAGGAGAAATAGTGACTGCCATACTCATGTTATTCAACGGCTGCCCATTGAATATAGGATTTGTTTACAGTTTACAATGAAAAATATACCGGTATCCATAAATATGCTTTCGAGAATGGGAAATATGCACAGCCAGAAAAAGGTGATGACATATCACCTGGTGATGTCTGGTCATCACGGGTGGTCATCACCCTTTAAAGGTGACGAAAAAGGGTGATGGCCGAGGTCATTTCAGGGTGCTGGCTTGGGTCGTCACCCTTTTATGGTGATGGCCCGGGTCGTCACACTTTCATGGTGATGACCTCAATTTGTACTCATTGCTGATCTCCTCTTAGGGTGATGGCAAGGGTGATTGCCATCACCCTTCTAAGGGGATGGTGGGAAATGGTGATGGCGCTAGCTGATCACCTTTTTGGTGATGCTGTCGTCACCATTTTAGAGTGATAAGTATCGACTTTTTTCTGACTGTGTACCGAAGTATCCACTCTTTAGACATTATTTTTAGTTCTTGGTCATATCAAGTTATCGAGATACCAGCCACGTAGTATCATGATAGACTTCCAATAAACATGCAATTTGCTTGAGCATACATTATAACATCTATTTTAATTCTGTCTCGCAAACGAATATGAGATGACGTTAATAAAATATAAGGTGCTTGAAAACGTCGTGAGCCAGTCGAGAGTTTAACAAATGGGTTAATAAGCCACGTTCGTTCTGATAATGACGATTGTTTAAAAAACATGTCCCACTAAACTGTTACTTCATCTAATGATCAACACAAATTCACATGAACTAATCAGTCAAATCACGAAATAATAATGGCATACCAGGCCATAATTAGGTTCGACTACGCCCAGACGTAGAGAAGGACACTAGCAGGGAGGGAACAATCTTGCCTAACCCGAGCTTCCCGATCCCAATCAGAACAATCAGCCAGAGGATGCTAAGTCCCCCGCCAAAAGGGCAGCAATATGTTTTAGCATTGTTGGTCTCAGGGGATATACATGAGGGAGGCAACTGCTACTTCATAGGCATTGGATGCGGAAGGGTCTTTCTGCCTTCCCAAGTTTTAAAATCAACTCAGAACGGTTGACTGAACGTTTTTTTGCTTCTGTAATATAGTTTTCATGCAGTGAAGCATGGAAATTATGTAACCGAGAAGCGACCCCAAGTGACATCTCAAGGCATATTATCTGCAAACCAAATTTGACGAGAAGCTGAATGCATCCTCAACCTATTGTCTGGAAACCAAATTTTAAATTTGCCACCAGGTGTCGCCACCTGTAGGTGCAAGTGGGCGAAATGCAATCCCAAGGATCATCTCATGACATGGTGTATCAGCATACGAACTTTGGGAAGAATCTGAAAAGGGGTTATTGCCCGGAAACCAAAATTAGATTTGTATGCACAAGTGTGCGAAACACAATCTCAAGTGACATCTCTATAACGAATACTATGGATTAAGAATACTGATCAGCGATACGGATTTGATATTTTGGAACATCATGATGTCTTGCCGGCATCATTGAAAACTGTTGACCGCTTCTATCTTGCAGGAAACAAGCCTATGTTTATGTATACTTTTGTCTTTTTGAATTTGGTGCTAATACTGTTATATGGAAATGGAATAGGTCTTTGGATTATGGACGCGGATATTCTCTAATGGACGACGGCTGGATTATGAATGACGGACTAGACGCTTGTAATCTTATGGCATATGAATACCAAATTTGAGAAGAATCCGATGAGCCAGTATGCAGAAGCAGGTGAAATACAATCCCAAGGAACATGTATGCAGAAGCAGGTGAAATACAATCCTAAGGAACATATCATGGCATGGTATCTGCATACCAAATTGGAGAAAAATCTGACGAGTGAAATCAAATTTTGATTTGACACGAGGTGGTGCTACCTGTAAGCACCAGTGAGCGAAACGCAATCCCAAGCGACATCATATGTCATGATATATTCATATCAGATTTAAGAAGAATCTGATGAGACGTTCTCAAGTTATTATCCGGAAACAAATCTGGTATTTCGCCACCAGGTGGCACCACCTGTAAGTAAAAGTGAGCGAAAAGCAATCCCACGCAACATCTCCTGGCATGATACATGCATGCTAAATTTGAGGAGATTCCGATGAGCAGTTCTCAAGTTAATGACTGAAAACAATTTTTTTACAATCAAATCCTTAACACCTGGTGGCGCCACATATAGGCGCAAGTGGGCGAAATGCAATCTCAAGCGACATCTTAGGCCATGGTATTACCCGGAGACAAATTTGGGATTTTGCCACCAGGTGGCGCCACCTGTAAGTGCAAGTGAGGGAAAGGCAATCCCATGCAACATCTCCAGGCATGGTACATGCATGCTAAATTTGAGAAGAATCCGATGAGCATGCAGTTCTCAAGTTATTGGCCAAAAACAAATTTCAGATTTTGTCAGATGGCGTCACTTTCTGAGCAGAAGTGGATAACGCAATCCTAAGCAACATCTCATGGCAAGGTACAATGTACACTGCGAAAAATTGTGTTGAAGCCATTTTAGCACCAAAATTGTGTTGAAAATAACACAAATTGTGTAAGAATCAAGACTAATTTGTATTGAGCTCAACACAATGTTGTGTTGATATATTAAGTTTAACACAAAACCACGTTGATTTCAACGCAAAACATGTTGTGTTGAAGCCTTTTAGCACAAAATTGTGTTAAAACAACACGATATTTTTTGCAGTGTATACGCATGCCTAATTTGGGAAGAATTTGATGAGCACTTCTCAAGTTATTGCCCGGAAACCAAATTTCGAGCAACATTTCAAAGCGTTTCAAACTTATTGCTTGCAGCACAAAAGAACAGAGAGAACCCTAGTGGCGCAACCAGGCAGATCTTTCTGAAACGCAATATCAATCAACATCTTGTCACAAGCAATGCATATGCCAAATATTGAAGAAACTAGATACAGTCGATCGAATACGATTGGAGGCATGCCTTTTGCATCTTTAGTAAAGGAAACATTCATTATTTCTGAAGAAAATAAAAACGTAAAACTTAGGAAAAACATCATTAATAACAGGGCCCCATAAGATGCCTTGAGGGTAGTTACCCACATACCAAATTTAAAAGAATCCATTAAGGTCCATCAGTTACTGTCCGGGAATGCAATTTTACCTTGGCCCTCAGGTAGCGCCATGTGTAGGCAGATAGGCATAAAAAATAATCCCAACCGAGATCTTGGGGCAAGATCCCTTGACATTGGAGATAGACAATGTTAACTTGGCCTACAGGTGGCGCCACCTATGAGCAGATCGACAAGAAAAACAATACCAAGTGAAACCTTCAGGTAAGGTACATGTATACCAAACTTGGAAAGAATTCATTCAAGTATTATAAAGTTATTGTCCAGAAACATAATTTTAAATTTGCCCCCAGGTGGCACCACCTATTTGTGGATCGGCATGAAAGACAATGCCAAACGAGAAATTGTGGCGAAGTACCTACACACCAAATTTGGAATGAATCGGTTCAGGTTTTCAAAAGTTATTGTCTGGAAACACCCAACTTAGCTTTCAGGTGGTTCCCCTATCAACATGAAAAACATTCTCAAGCCAGATCTTAGGCAAGGTACCACCACACCAAATTTGGAAAGAATCCTTTAGGTTTTCAAAAGCTATTGTCTGGAGATACAATTTTAACTTGGCCCGAGGTGGCGCCACCCAGAAGCGGATTGGCATGAAAAACAATTCCAAGCAAGATCTATAAGACAAGGGACATATTTACCAAATACAAAAACATGAGTCTGTGCCTGATAAATTGAAACATTTTGGGATTGCAATTATCCCAATACAACACACAAATTTCAGTTTCTGCCAAGATATATTGGAGATATATTTGCTCAAACGCAATATATGAGGGTCGGGCGAGGGCTAGTTTGGGAGATAGAGGGTTCGGCTCGGTGCCCTGGGGGTGGGGACATGCTCTTCTTGAGGGTAGTGGTAGGTGTGCTGACATGAAAGCCATAGAAAGCTCCCTGTACATGAAACAACCACACTGACAACTGCATGCCATCATCTGTCAGTCCGAAAAACCACAAGGTGGAATTCAATTCTTTTCAGAAAATTGATCATATGCACAGTGTGCACCCAAACTTTAGGAACTCAGTTGTAACTAGAGGTTCCGCGTTGACCATTGGGTTGCCGCTTCGGCATGAAGCCTATGATGGTTGTTTTTTTTTAAGTCTCCCCCCAACCTCCCACCTTGCCATGAGTGAGCACATTATTTAAGGGAAAGTGCTATAAAATGAATGTAGCAATAAGTATCCTATAAAACAAAGCTACGAATCTAAAAATATTAATTGCGAAGAAGCGACTTTCATTGTTGCTGTAGTCCAGTGAGGATTTATATAGCAATAGTAGTCCTGTACATACATGCCGTTCAGTAGTTCTCAAGATATCATGCAGACAAGGCCTGTACATACACGTACAAGTAGACGGACGGACGGACGGACGGACGGACACCGGACACGGATGAATGCACACACACACACACCAAGACCTAATCAAGTGAGGGGGCCATCCCAATAAAAGTTCCATCCAAGTTTGGTGAAATTGCTTCTAGTAGTTCTCGAGATATCTTGCAGACAAGAAAAGGGGACGGACAGACAGACAGACGGACACCGGACACGGATGAACGCACGCACACACACCAAAACCTAATCAAATGATGGGGCCATCCAAATGAAGGTTCTAGTCAAGTTTGGCGAAATTCCGTCCAGTAATTCCCGAGATATCTTGCTGACAAGAAAAGGGGACAGACAGACAGCACAAACACTAGATGTCTCCCCCCAACATAGTTGGGGGAGACATAATTAATATAGTAAGTTACACGTGTGGACACAAATGGTTCCTGCAGAAGATTTAGGGTAAATCATATGATGTGAGATTCAATTATTTGATAGCAAAATTGAAGGAAATATTGTCCTTCATTCAAGAGGACACGAAATTCCAAACAAAACCCGGGCTCAGTATTTCATGTTATACATCTGAAATAAAATATGGTTCGTGCAAAAGCTTAAGGGTAAACCATATGATCAATTATTTAAATGTTGTCCTTCATTTAAAACGACACGAAATTCAAAAACCAGGGGTTCGGTACTGCGGGGATTTCCCCGCCAGTTATTTCATATTATACTTCTGCAATAAAATATGGTTCCTGCAAAAGCTTTAGTGTAAATCATATGATGTGGAATAGAAGGACTGGACAGCAAATTTAAGAAAATGGTGTCCTTCATTTAAAGCGACATGAAATTCAAAACTAACGGCGAGAAGCGGAAGAAAGAAGAAAAAATGACAAACGCATTTAGGGATGCCTAATTATTAGACAAAGCATTTGGAAGTTATCGCTTGTGGAGAATTTGAATGGAAACCACGGACATGCACAGAAGATTGGAACAAGACCCAGTGGCGCCACCTTCAGGTGGATCTTGCTATAACGCAATACCAACCCATGTCTGGTCACAACGAGTGTATATGCTAAATTTCGATGGAATCCGACAAAGCTTTTGGAAGTTATCGCCTGTGAAGAATTTGAACAGACATCCACAGACACAAAGAGAACAAGGCCCATTTTAACTGGAACGGACACGAAGAAGCGAAACTCAGTGGCGCCACCTTCAGGCAAATGTTACTAAAATCAAGTACGCAACCGCGTCTTCCCGCAAGGAATGTGTATGCCAAATTTCGGAAGAATCCAAGAAAGCGTTTGGAAGATATCACTTGTAACTGACATCCACGGACACAAAGAAGCAAGATCCATTTTGACCCAGTGGCGCCACCTTCAGGCAGATGTTGCTGAAATGCGATACCGACTGGCGTCTTGTCGCGAGGAATGCGTATGCTGAATTTCGGAAGAATACAACAAAGCGTTAGGAAGTAATCATTCGAACAGACATGCACGGACATCCACAGACATGCACGGACACAAAGAAGCAAGAACCATTGCGGCGGGGGACCAAAAATGCGCTGCTGTTCGAAAATCCCGGCAAATTCGCTATGAGATTCGCCTGCAAATTTCTGTGTAATTCATTTTCTTTTCTCCAACGTGGAACAAAATCTCTAATTGCTGATTTCAGGCATGTTCTCAACGTAAAGCCATTTTTGTCTTTTCAAATATGATTTTTATCATGGATTTTTTTTGTAGGCTACAAAAATGAACACCGAATCACCATATTTATCGTGAAATCACATCGAAATATTATTTAAGTTCAAGGTATCCTATTTTAAATATATTAACAAAGTCCATAACAAGATTGTAATATGTTCGTTTGGATGGAGGGGATAACTGACAGGTTATATCGTCTTGGTTGAATATTGAGGCAAAACTGTACGTTGCCACTGGATTTCGCAAACTAGCTTGTGTTAGCGATGATTATCACTTTAGTAGAATATTGGGGCAAAACTGTACGTTGCTTCTGGATTGCGTAAACTGGCATGTGTTAGCGATGATTCTCACTTTATAATTGTATGGATTTAGGTTCTGAAAGCACATTGTACACATTGGAAGTACAAGAAGCTGTCCACACATTGGAAGTACAAGAAGCTGTCCACTGGGTGCCCATTTACGTGTAATGTCTACACAGTGTCGGTTCCTGGCACCAGACAGTTAATCATTTATTCACAGATTGCGTAGTTTACGCCCTTACATCTCGGATGAACTGTGCATTCGATCCGAGCAGCTGGACTGTATCAAATGTAGAGATTGGACTTTTGTACTAATGTTTGAACCATGTAGCAAAAAGATCCTAGGACATTGTGTCCATCAGGCAAAATTGTAACCGATACGCCTCGTCATTTATGCGATTTAATTTCCGCGCCGCCCTTTGGGCGACATCGTTTAGTCAATTTAATACAGAGACCGTTGAGCTTTTTCCTGTGTTAAGAGGAGTACTACATTGGATGCATGTAACTATTTCGATCAATATTGGGCAGTTCTCCTAGTTTCTCCATTGAAGTCGATGGTGGTTAAGTGCTGTTCTCTACCCCTGTTTTCTCAATAACTCAAAAGGCCGCTTCAGAGAGGGTGTTTTATATAGTTCGCTATTTGTGGAAATTTGATCTATCAACAATTCACAAGAATTTTCAAATTATAAGAACATGCCATTTATACGGACTTTCGTCAAGCATTCGACTCAGTAATATACTTTGCTAATACATAAACTTCACGCTTATGATATTTCAGGCAATATGCTAAACTGATTTCCTTCCTACCTTTATCAACACTCTTGGGACCCAGTCTGTTTTAATGTACATAAACGATCTTCTATCGACTCTACGGTACATCAAATGTCTTTTATTTGCAGTTGAGGCGATTTTTTAAGGATAATTCAATGTAATAGAGACTGCATATTGTCACAAGGAGACATTGTACGTGTAGGTGAATGATGTAAGAAATGGAAGGTAATTCTAAACATCGCAAAATGTCTATACATCAATTTCACAACAAAGAAAAATAATTTGATTCTGTGTATAGAGTATATGGTGAGTGTTTGCGGTGTGTGAAAGAAGTGAAAGATCTGGGTGTACTTTTAACTGAAAATCTCTGTTTTAAAGCTCACGCGGAAAAAATTGTCAACAAAGCAAAGCGAATGCATGGTTTTA
Source organism: Hanleya hanleyi (assembly GCA_036873755.1). Classification (NCBI taxonomy): domain Eukaryota; kingdom Metazoa; phylum Mollusca; class Polyplacophora; order Lepidopleurida; family Hanleyidae; genus Hanleya; species Hanleya hanleyi. The sequence continues at coordinate 13,949 of JAVTVY010055179.1, forward strand.
TCATGCGGAATTGTAAATCGTTTTCATATACCAAAGCAATCAACTCATTGGTTTTTTCTCTTGTTAGAAGTAAATTAGAGTTTGCTGGCGAGGTATGGAGCCTTCACCAGAAAAGATTTATTGAATCGCATTGAAACTGTTCAGTTAATTGAAATACCATATGCCATATCCTGCAGGTAGTATTTTAGACATATGTTTTTTTTTATCGATGTGTGTCTGATTATCTGACCAGTAGAATATCTTACCATGTATCGTTACGTACTAAGAGACAACAAATAAGGTTTTACCCCCCGGCTGCCAGCTACCAGTGCTAATCTAGATGTTTTTAGTAGCTTATCAGATTTTAAGTCAAAGTGCAGAACACACTTTTTTAATTAGCATTAATTTATTCTATATTCACATGTCACATTTCAAATTTATACATATCTTGTGATTTCATTTACTATCAATGGCAATCTATCAGTTTGTCTTTATTGCTCAATTATTATCATTTTAAATTGTAATTATACTCAATTATCCACACATTTAATATAGTAGGAGTATTATTCAAAGCCACATTTTTTTTATATTTGGGCCAAGACGTGACCTAACTATACATTATACATTTAATAATTTAATTAATTATGTTTTTTAACTTTATGTATTCATGTGTTTGTCTATTAGTTATCAATACTAGTCATTATTAATATATTTTTGTTATCGTCTCTGTTATTGGGCCTCATGGGCCTGCTGAGATTGATGTTCAATAAACATAAACAATTTTTTTCCCCAAGAAAATGATACAATATAGGGAAATATATTCTTCAACGATAAAATTGAGATTAAAATAATTCAACTAAAATAAGACAATGTAATAGAATACAATCTTGCACAATATAGCTGTGCTCAAGACAATTCAACTAGAACAAGTTAAATTTCTTACCAAGGAAATGATACAATGTAAGAAAATATGTTCTTCAGCAATAAAACTGTGATAAAGATAATTCAACTACAATAAGTTTGAATTTCTCATTTCAACAAAAACTTAAGATGTATTTTCTTATGCGTCTGGTGCATAAAAAATACAAGAGTCATTCTCAAATCAAATAACCCAGTTTATGTATTGCAGTCAATGTGAATCTACACCCTGAGCTCTGAAGTTGATCACTAACAAATTAATATACACTGGGACGAGTATAGATATTCGTCCCAGATATACACATGTTGATCATATTGTCAGCTAAGCACATCTAGATTGGCTTGCTTATATGTGAGCTAATTTCCACAAGATAAAAGATTGAGTTGTCAAGATATATCTGTTCGATCAGAGAAAATGTCACTTTAGCTCCTTGATGTAGACTGATATTTCATGCACGAGAATCAGTTGTGTTAAAAATACCAATTTACGGAAGTAACTATTGATTGAAGTGAACTCTTAAGAAATTATTTATTGGAAAAGATAACTAGTCTAAGAGTGAGAATTGTTCTTCTAACAAGAATCAAAGTACTTAAAGTACTGATGTCGGGTTTACTTGCATCAGAGGAGTTTATTAGTCCCATATTTGGGAAGAATGGTGGTGTTCGCTTGACATAGGGAATCGTCCTCAAGCTGTTCGGTTTGAAGGGCCAAACTTTCACTTTTATCAAAGGGATATGAAATTGACCATTTTGTACAGCCTTCATGCTGAATTATAAGACCCGAAATAATGAAGGACTGCAGATGCACGAACACGGATTTATGGCTCACTAAAGTTGGTAAGTTGGCTTATTTTCGTATTTTTAGGCACTTTTCGGTGCGGATTTTCTCTTGTTACAAAAATAGGACACCTTTAACCAAAACCAATTTTAGCTATTTTGACCAACAAATAAGTCTAAATATGATTTTGGTTAAAGGTGTCATAATTTTGCAACGAGAATTTTGGAGAGAAAATGTCGACTGTAAATGCACCGAAAAGTGCAAAATACGGCAGGATTGAACCACTGTAAGTCTGGTTGTGTTTGTCTGTAGGTCTTGATTATTCTTTATCTTTATCTATTCAAATGGTCAATTTGGTGCTTTTTAGACAAAAATTAGCCCCACCAGCTGTGTGTATCAAAAACGCATTGAGGACGATTTCCTATCTAAAGTGAAGATCATCTTTGTGATCTTGCACTATATATGAATCATAACTTTTGTTGTAAGGTAGCTTACCAAAGATTGAAAAATGTTCAAAAATATTAAAATTCATATTCGTAATAATAATTCATAAAGTGCCATATAGTTATAGAACAACCTCAAGAATATGTGTGTAAAGTTTGTGTATCCTGTAATTTTTGTATGGCTCCGTAAAGGACCATCGCCGATATTGGACAGATCCACATTTGTTTGACACACCGTGTACGTTGCTGTCCTCTCACCGTGACGGGACAACCACAGTTATAATCATCCAGTCTCAGCCAATGTTCACTAAATTTGCATTTTCCCGGCATCGGCAAAATTAGCCCAAAGCTAAATTCCAAACCAACGAACAATGGCGACTGCAATTTGACCAGTTCAAATGGCGACTGTTCTGATACGTAAATTAGTACAGATGTCAAGAGCGTGAGCCAATCAGCTGTCGACATTATGACCTCGACCAATACACGTCACAGAATATGAATATTAATTCAGCGGGAAACAGTCACGAGTTTAGTTCAACCAATGGACTACACAAAATATGTAAATGAGCTGTCTGACCTCGTTCCAATCTGGCGAAGGGTCACCAGCAAACACGTTTCACGGCTGTTTGGATTTTTATTCCGCAATAAATTTCGCTGAACTTCAGAGAATAACTTAGCTTTTTCCACTCATTTTCCCCGACTCTGTACATATATTTCCTTTGACTTTCCATGTCCTTTCAACGAAATTCCATTACTCTTAGCGCCTGGAATTGCATGGCTTGCGCGAGGCCTGTTGTGAATGCTGTAAGGGGCATCAAATGAGAACAGTCTCCGGGCAGGAGATCAAAACTACACATGTGCAGAAGAAAAAAGAAAAACTGAAAAGTGATACTAATGTAGGGTTTACCCTTGGTAAACCAGACAAAAATGATTACATAATCATTCTAATGTGAGAAAATCTCACTTCAGACACGCGAACAAAACAAAATTCTTACACTCGGATCATTTGATGTTAAATATAGTAATTTAAAATAAAAGTCTTTATTTACAGGACAATTTTAGGAAATTCTCTATAGTCTTAGAGCAGGAAATTTCAAGAAATTGTTTTTTAAATTTTTCCTACACAAAATTCATTGCGTGTTGAAAATAATAATTTATGAACCCTATTTATTGATTTTAAAGAAATATTTAGAAATTAATTCTTGAAAAAGATAACTAGTCTTACAGCAAGAAATTTCAAGATTTGTTTTTCTTTTCAGTGATGTTCTAAAAAAGTTATAACAGAGATGGAAGAAAATGTAAGAAATTTAAAAAAATAATATTCTGTTGCAAGAAAATTTAAGACAGTATTTCTGGAGTAAGATTTTTGTTTTTCACTGTGAAGATGTAATTATACCCATTACGATCAGAAAATTCCGCTTTACCATGATGTTTATTTTAATGTACATTCTCCAATGAGATTGTATTCCTCAGTCATGTCATTGTTTATTGAAAATTGTACTTTCACCTCTGCAACATATATTGCTGTGCCATACGAGCTCCTTACCGAAAGCGATCTCTTTACTTCAGACCTTCGATAACTAAGAAAGCCAAGATTTTCCTGTATGCACGCACAGCAAAGAATAATTGTATTGAACAAGAAAACGGAACTTACATTAAAGGAATAGAAAACCCTAAGATGATGCATAGGTATATCGAAAGAACAATATCATTAGTATTCGAAAAACAAAACAAATCAGCTTTTCTAGTAATTTCGAATGAATGAGATCATTTTGAACATCAGAACTATTGCCCAGATCAATAATCCGTGGAAGTGGCCATTTTAACAAGCCCGAGAGCCGTTAGCCAATGAAAATCCTTTAAATATCACCTGACATTATTCCTGTGACGTAGTTGGGCCCAAGCCAGAGTAGCTAATAACATGGAGACCAATTGTAAATTATTCTGTCGATGGCTTTTGACAGATCGGTGGACCTTTCTTTACGCTCCGAGACGATTATGAGGATCGTGATATATGAATGTCGAATTGATATACAGGTTGACATGTGGCATTTCGCATATGATTTCACAAGCTCTCTTTCTGAGGCAAGAATATTAGGCCACATCACCCGATAGCAGTAGAAGAAACGCTGCTAATGTTGCCGTTGCTGTTGTTTAATGCTTTACCTTATGGGATAGAGCCCGGATGACAAAGGCATATTTCTCGCAGCGCCATCTACATAAAAATAGTATGGCCCACAAACGTCACAGTCATTCCAACATGTCGCAGATCACAAAGTGTTAAAGTGTGATCGATAAATCGGTGTTTACTCAGCTGTAGAATTTTGTTAATTTTTTCTACCCGTGTTTTTTGAATCTGATGGCATAATTCTGTCATGTCGAGCACGAGTTTACGCAGAGTTTACTATTCCTTTAAGCAAAATAATAATAATCTGAGATAACACTATTGATATGTCTCTTATGAAAGAGGAAAAATGTGAAATCACAACACATTTAAGGGAAGTGAGAAGAGGTGCCGACATACTGACTGCGTCACATGACTCACAGAATAGTCTTCTGGTAAGCCTATTCTAAAGCACATACCTAGAATCTAACGATTCGTGATATGTGTTGATTCTCAGGTACGCTTTAATTGTACCTGTTCATGTGGCAACTTGGATGATATGACCACACGGCCCCTAGCACCGGCATAAGCGATATTAGATACAAATCTAGAGAGCTATGATGGAAATGCTCTGACAACTCGTATACTGGTAATTGGTGAGTTGTTTGGCTGTGACAACTCGTACATTGGAGATTGGTGAGCTGTATCGTCGTAAGATTTTACTTCTGGTTTCGAGACGGTTTGCCTCAAGTCTAAATTGACGATAATTTCCATAGATTAAATTGTAGTTTCCAGAGTTATGGTGATTGATGATATTACGGAGATCTGTCTCTAAGATCACGGAAATGTGCTCGTTCTCGATTCTGCAGACATTTTTTCCAGGTCGCCATTTCATCGAACTCTACAGACTGCTTGTTTTTTTAGTTGAAGTTTGAATATGTTGTAGGGTAGTGAACTCGGTGAATTGTGCATGTCAAACCATGCAACATCAGCATCAGTTGATTACATCATCAATAAATTGTCTTGAGTAAGAGCCTGCACCATATGTCTACAACACCCTTCATTGGTTTTGGCCAATACGATTATTTGGTACTGAGCTAGCATTGATCAGTCAACGTTTTAACTTAACGAAATAACATGTGTCGAGGATTCTTGTCTTCGTGAAAATGCTATTACAACAAAGCACAAGAAAAATCTTTAACAATTTATGGTAACTGATGGTCTAAATTCATTATAGTACCTTCTTTGAAATTACAGGGTGGGACAATCTCCCATGTAAAAGTCCAGTCGAGAAGAATTCCAGGGCGAAAATGTTCGGAGGCAAAATATCTGGTCGGGAAAATCACCCTGGATTTGCCCGAGTTTTCCTCTAAAAGATTTCAAAGTATTTTCTTCGCTCGACCGGGTATCAACGACTGATTCTTGATCACACTTCCCTTATATATGTTGTAATATGGTTGTTATTCATCATGTTTATTTACTGCATATATCAAGATCTTCAAGAAATACATGAAACTTTATTTTGTGCGGATACATCTACAGCACAATACAAATAATAGGAGTCCGATGATGTGAATCAGCTAAATATCTTGTATCATATGAAAAATCAGCGGTTTCTCATAGCTTCTTCGCAGACTACCAACCCTCTTATTAAAAGTGTCAAAATCGAGGATTTGTATTTGAAATAAACTTCATTGTTTCCAATGTGTACGAGGATAGTTGTTTATATGATACTTTCCTGTCTAACACTATTATAATACGCCGTTTCCTTCCGCTTCGTGATGTTCCTCCTGAACACTCTTTGATATGGCAGTGAGAGTTGTTCCCCCTGAAAATGAAAATTGCTGCTACGAATGTACGCCAAAGCGCTGTCGAACCGATTCATACTGGTTATGTCCCATGTTCGTTCCATCTCTCTTGCGCACGCGTATCGTCATTCTGTCCATTCAGATACATAATACATCATATTCAGTAATTAGCCGTCATCACCAGGAATTTCCGTTTCCATAATCCAGTAACCTTACAGATAAAACACTAGCATAACCAAAATCCAAGCAGGCAAAATTGTGAGAAATATATGTAAACAACGGTTTTCCTACAATTAAGGAAGAAGCGCTCTACAGTTTTCAGCGATGTCTGCAAAAAATCATGATATTGACAACGTCAAATCGCCACATCTCTGATCTCTGCAACAGCGGCATAGGAAATAATATAACATAATGCCGACATCACTATGCCAGTATCATTTTTCCAGCTGTTTGCAGGATGCTGCATATGCAGTGTTATTGCGTAAAACAAGGGAAATAACTCTATCAACATGTTAACATTCTCACTATTCACAGTTGTATGAGCATAGACTTGAACCACACGAAATAATGTAATTTATCTGCAATGGTTACATATATCTGTGACGAGGTGTGTGATTTCGTAGTTTTAAGTAGTCGGCTCGCGATGATTTGATGAACCAGGATTGGACGATGTTGGATTTGATGAGTCGAGATTTGGCGATCTATGGTATTACTCTTGTGCACTTTCACAGTTTTTGAGGTTTAAAAAAATTATTATACTTCAATTTAATGTTAGATATTATAATCTTAAAATGCCTCCTGGTGTCAGATCTCTCAGATGCGGAAAACTGGCGATCATAGGATCAGAGATTAGTAGTTTTTTTTTTCATTTTCAAGTGTTCAAAGTTACATCATGGCTGTGATGACTTTGAACACATCACGATTTGGATGGGTTATTCAAATTTTTACTCATAAAGAGGTGACTTTGAACTCTTTCTGGGTTTTAAAAAAATAGCACGCAATGTTTCTGCACTTTAGTTCACAAAACAAGCACATTTGAATAAAAAAGTTACTTTTAGCACTTTAACGCATTACTTATCAAATTGTTGATTTGTTACAGATCGCATCACTTGGCTGTATTTCTGCCATTTTTCCCTAAGAATTCAAGTTTCAATACATCTGTTCTGTCACTCGTAAAAGCACTTGTCCAATTAGACAATAAAACAATACCAAAAAACAAATAATAGGGAATGCTCAACCCGCTGACGGTCACTAACTTATGCTTGCATTCTCTGTTGCTTTAGGCTAAATAACAAGAACTAGCATCCAGGGATTCTAAAAAGTAGCCTTGTTATCTCAACTGCGTTTTTACTGCTACTGTTCATGTGAAAACTATGACGCAACCATACGGCCCATAACACCGACCTAAACGAAATTAGATACTGCAACAGGACGATTATTGAGTTCCATTTTTCATTTGCTCTGATCATATTAGGATCGTGTACGTTATTGAAAATATCGTAAAAGAGTCTGCATCCTTTGGCCTGTCTTAACAGTATAGGTTTTGGAGTCCCGCAGATTTAACTATCCGCATATAAACTAGGCAAGTTCCTTTGATTTGCAACTATCTTTCAACAGGTTAGATTGATTAACCTCGCCGAAGAATCCAAGATGTTCAGGTACAGATATCAGCTAATAATTGACGGTCTGATTTTCTGATACTGATAGGTTAGTCGTTGGAACCCGAGATCTTAATCTTTGAATATTTGAATTTATCATTGTATGTATAAACTTTAGTTATTAGGATTAGTATTTTCAGGAAATGTTGTTCTATCCCCCACCAACATATTATCTTATCATTTGATTTTGTGAATTTAATGTTCAGATTTTCGGTCAGATATTTTTGTTCTTCAGTCCAAAATTGTTTCTGATAATACAGAATGGAATATTTGTTCTTATAGTATCTTTTTCTTCTTTACAATACGTGCAAGTATTGTTTTCTCTCTTTCCTATTGTGTCATCAAGAATGCATTTGCACAAATATTTCTGTGTAAAATTTAATATTAAAATCTCTAATTTTTGCCTATTTTGCGGTGGAACATTCTTTCTTGTACACTTTATCCCAATTTATTTGTGCGTGGATGTTGATAATTCAGTTCAATTTTTCCTTTGCTGTAATCATATAAAGATAGTGTACGTTATTTAAAATATCGTAAAAGAGTCTTCATCATTTCGCCTGTCGTAACAGTATAGTTTTTGAAGCGTCGGGGAAAGGAGTTCATATTCTATATTTGGGGAATCCTTTCCTATTGTTGTCTCCATTCATAGGGAATTGATTTAACCATTCGCATATAAACTAGGCAAGTTCCTTTCAATTTGCAACTATCTTTCAACACGTTAGATTGATTAACCTCGCTGTTAGAATCCAAGATGTTCCTGATGCCTAATTTTTAGATTTAGATTTATATTCCAAATTGGTGAAATAATAGGCCAAAGCATTCCAAGCACAGATATGAGCTAATAATTGACGACCTGAATTTTTTTTATATTGATAGGTTATTTGCTTGAACCTGATTTTAGAGTAAACAACTTACTCAAGACAATTTATTGATGATGTAATCAACTGATGCTGATGTTGCATGGTTTGACATGCACAATTCACCGAGTTCACTACCCTACAACTACATTAAAATGTATGAAGAGTAGAAATCTTCTTTCAAGGGAGGGCACTCTAGTCTCCCTGAAGGCGATATGTGAAACAATTCTTTTTTTGTTCTTCAATAACTTACATGACAAGTATGCAGAATGTATGCACAAATGCAGATAAATACAACATAGTCCTAATTAAACACACAACATTAACTCACACAAATACATACATACATATACGCAGAGTCATTAAAATAATTAATTCGGGGTTTATTAGGCCATAATAAAATTTTATAATTGATGATACAAATTCAAATATTAAACTGGCAGGCTTACTTAGGCTTGTATCAAACACAATTTTTACGAAAAATAATTTTCTGTGTTATTAATGGGAGCTTAGTAGTGTACAAAGGGTCAATTCAATACTGAGCGCCTCACTGCGCATGCGCAGAACCTGTGGTGACGTCACAATTGGTTGTGTGCGCATGCGTGTGTGTGTGGGTGGTGGGTGCTGGGTACAAGATGGCGGCGTGTGTGTGGGTGGTGGGTGCTGGGTACAAGATGGCGGCAATGTGTGGGTGGTGGGTGCTGGGTACAAGATGGCGGCAATGTGTGGGTGGTGGGTGCTGGGTACAAGATGGCGGCGTGTGTGTGGGTGGTGGGTGCTGGGTACAAGATGGCGGCAATGTGTGGGTGGTGGGTGCTGGGTACAAGATGGCGGCAATGTGTGGGTGGTGGGTGCTGGGTACAAGATGGCGGCAATGTGTGGGTGGTGGGTGCTGGGTACAAGATGGCGGCAATGTGTGGGTGGTGGGTGCTGGGTACAAGATGGCGGCAATGTGTGGGTGGTGGGTGCTGGGTACAAGATGGCGGCAATGTGTGGGTGGTGGGTGCTGGGTACAAGATGGCGGCAATGTGTGGGTGGTGGGTGCTGGGTACAAGATGGCGGCGTGTGTGTGGGTGGTGGGTGCTGGGTACAAGATGGCGGCATGTGTGGGTGGTGGGTGCTGGGTACAAGATGGCGGCCTAATGTGTGGGTGGTGGGTGCTGGGTACAAGATGGCGGATTATAGAAAAACGTATAAAAGGAGTCGATTTTTAGGGTAGGGGTGTATTCAATCTGACTTACCTGACCTGTCTGCCTGCCTGCCTGCTTGCCTATCCGCTTGTATGAGACGAAAAGCATGAGACGTGGAGAAGATTTTCCCTTTGACCCAGCAGTACCGCCGGTTAAAGTCTTGCCTGAAGATGAGCGTGTCAGGGACATTTATCAACGTCACTGGGCTACCATACGCCATTGTTTTCACCGTGACCGTCGTCTATTGGACTTGTACAATTTTCGGCTGGAGGACCTCACGTATCTGTCTACTTATGCCGAGAACATTTTCAAAGATCAGGTGACAGCGTTCAAGTTGAATATCACATTCGGGTACATTTTACGGCACAAGGCGACGGACCAGCTGCGGTATTATTATCCCAGCAATAATACCTATGTGTTTGATCAGCCGTTCACGGTGACGGATGCGATTTCTCTGGAGCCACTCATCGACCAATTGACTACGTTGGATCCATTGGACTGGGCCCGGTTGCAACGCCCCAATACTCAATGGTTGGTGGAAATGGTGACCAACGTCACAATTTTCGTCACGAAAATGAGAGATCATCCTATCGGTGCTCCTGTACTACTTCCTCCGTGGTTGCTTCATCGACACGGCCTGTATGCATTAACAGCAGGGAGAAAGGGGCCCTACAAAGACCGGAAATGTCTGTTTCGGTGTTTGGCCGTGCATGTGGACGAGTGTAACCCCATGGGTTGTGAGACAGTGGCCGATGGCTATTGGGAACAGTATTTAGAGCAGCAAGACTTGGATAAGCGGCACTTCCGTGGAGTGCCTTTTAAGAATTTGGATGACGTGGAAACACTGTTCGACATTAATATCTTTGTCTTTCGATTACGATGCGAGGACGATACATTTGTGGCTGAATTGGTTCGTCGTTCAACAGAACGGTATGCTGCTACGATGAAAGTCAATGTCTTCGACAACGGTGGGGTGAGTCATTTTTCCCTGATCCACGATATGAGCCAGTACGCTCAGTCTTTCAGTTGTGCCCAATGCCATCGGGTGTTTAAAAAGTCTTACCACTTACATCGCCACGAGAAAATCTGTGACAAGTGTCAAGCGAGTATATCCGGGTGGCGTGTATCATAATACGCCTACTATTTTCCAGGAACTGGCCGATGAGGGTGTGATGATACCGGAAGAGGACCGTTATTTTCCCTACCGGGCGTGTTACGATTTTGAGGCCCTGTTGGAGCCCATGGACATGTTTTCAGCCAAAACGCAGTGGACGCAGCGCCATATTCCTCTGAGTGTCAGTATTTCCAGCAACGTACCCGGCTATGACGCTGCTCCGGTGTGTTTCGTGTCCACGGGGGACTCCCATGAGTTGATTACCCGCATGATGGAGTATTTAGAGCAAGTCAGTGCGGCTAGTACGGAATTGTTGGTGGCCAAGTTCCAGGACGTACTGGACCAACTCGACGACCGCATTCCTGTACCCGGTGTATCGTTCAGCAACGATGAAGAGTCCGAGTCCCGAGTCCGAGTCCGAGTCCCTGCAGTCGCAGCCTCTGCAGTCGCAGGATGTCCCCCTACCTAAACCGTATGCGGAGAAATTGAAAGCCCGGTTCGTGCAGTACCTGACTCAGTTACCCGTGCTCGGGTTTAATTCTGGCCGATACGACCTCAACATGGTGAAGGAGTTTTTGTACCCTTATTTGGCCCAGGCTGGTACCCTCAAGTGCGTGATCAAGAGGATCAATAATCACATGGCCCTTTCCACCACTACACTTCGTTTCCTCGATGTGCGGAATTACCTGGCACCCAATTACAGTTATGATCAGTGGGTCAAGGCCTATAACTGTACCCAGACGAAAGGTTACTTCCCGTACACCTATATGACGAGCCTGGACCACTTAGAAGACACCCAGTTGCCACCCAGGGAAGCGTTTTACAATGACCTGAAAGGGGAAGATTTGCCAGAGGCCACCTACATCGAACTCCAACAAGTGTGGAACCGCCACAGCATGAAGACGTTCCGAGATTTCCTGATATGGTATAATAACCTAGATGTGGTTCCTTTCCTGGAAGCGGCCGAGAAAATGGTGCAACTCTTTCGTCGCCAAATGCACGTCGACATCTTTAAAGAGTGCTTGAGTTTACCGGGTCTAGCGCTTCGCCATTTGTTTCAAGAGTGTTCCACCTACTTCTCGCTGGTACAACAGAAAGATGCAGACATGCATGATTGTCTAAAACAGAACATTGTGGGCGGACCTAGCCTTATTTTTCACCGTTATCACGAGAAGGATGTCACGACTCTGCTCAGTGGGAAACCCTGTGCCAAAATCATTGGCTTTGACGCGAATGCCTTGTACCTGTGGTCGCTCGCCCAACCCATGCCCAGCGGGCATTATACGCGTTGGTTGGCGGAAGGTCGGCATTTCACACCTCAACGTACGCCGTACAAACATCTCGCCGACCAGTGGTTGGACTGGGAAGCCTATCGACGGGGAATTTATATACGACACCAGACCAACGCCACAGAGAAGCGTATAGGAGATCGTCGACTCCCCGTCGATGGGTTTGCCCTTGTACAACGAACACCGACCGTTTTTCAGTTTTATGGCTGTTACTGGCACGGCCACGAATGCCATTTCAGCGCTGGACGTTTCAATGAGCGACGTGGAAAATCGGCGGAAGAATTACGCGAAGAAGTGGTGGCCAACGGAGATTACGTGAAAGAGAGAGGATACCATCTGATTGAAATGTGGGAGTGTGAATTTCACACGATGTCCCAGGCCCTGCCCCATTTACGACGGTTCCTAAAAGAGCGTGAGTACCCATTGAGTCATCGGCGACTGCTGAGTCTGCCACAGATGTTGGACGCCATTCGTTCGGGGGACCTCTACGGCTTTGTGGAATGCGACGTCCATGTTCCCGACACTCTCAAGCCTCTCTTTGCGCAGTGCCCTCCCATCTTTAAGAACACGCTGGTGGGTCGGGCAGATATTGGGGACACCATGAGGACCTATGCGGAGCAACACGAGTGTTTGCCTCAACCACGCCGTATGTTAATTGGGAGTATGTGGGCCGAGAAAATCTTGCTGGGCACCCCCTTACTGCAGTGGTACATGAACCACGGTTTGGAAACTACTCAAATATATCAAGTGATACAGTACGTACCCGAGGCTTGTTTTGCGGAGAATGCCGACCTCGTGACGTCGGCCCGTCGTCAAGGTGATCAAGACCCTAGTCAGGCCATCATCGCTGAATCTTGGAAGCTCACTGGCAATGGTTATTATGGAAAAACGGTAACGAACCAGGATAAGCACGTCAACGTGAACATTTGTACTACTGCCCAAGCCCGCAAAAAAGTGAATTCTCCTCTGTTTCGGTCCGTGGAGGTCATCGATGACGACACCAATGAAGTCACTTCAGCCAAGAAGACTATCCGGTACAACTTACCCCTGCAGATTGGATGTATGGTATATCAGGTGGCCAAGTTGAGGATGCTGCAGTTTCTCTATGACTTCATGGGTGTCTATTTTAATCCCTCAGACTGGCAACTCATGGAGATGGACACAGATTCCGCCTACATGGCCGTCTCCAACGCCGACTGGGAGTCCCTGGTGAAACCCGAGCTAAGGGATCAGTATGAAGTGGAACGTGATCAATGGCTGCCTCGACGTGAGCACTACCAGTACGATAAGCGTACGCCGGGCCTGTTCAAGCTGGAGCGGAGTGGGGATGCTATGATTGCGCTCTCCTCCAAGACGTATTACTGTTACGGAGGAGAGGAAAATAAGTTTAGTTGTAAAGGCGTCAACCGACGTGACCCTGCCATCGACAAAGCTCTCTACCTGGTTGTATTGCAAAGCCAGGCCAGTGCGAGTGGCACTAACCGAGGATTCCGGGTCGTCGACCACCAGATGCGCACCTATATCCAGCAACGAGATGCCTTTACTTTCTTTTATCCCAAACGAAAAGTATTGGCCGACGGTGTGAGCACCACCTACTTGGACTTGTAAAAAACAATGTGGAACTATAACTGTTGATACACGAGTTATAAAACTGTAAAAGTCAGGATGGCCGAGTGGTCTAAGGCGCCGGTATTAAGTGCTGGTCGGCGAATGCTGTCGTAGGTTCGAATCCTACTCCTGACAGAACTTTTTTTGTACCTTAACCATACCACTACTATTCTATGTGTACATACCCCTACTATTTGTACCCTGTATTCTATTTGTATATAGTCAGTAACTCATTCTTGTTGACTTAAATAAAAAAAGTCAAAACATTTTTTTGTGTTTTTTTCATCTTTTATTCAACAATGAACGTCAGAACAACAACGTCATAACAATAACAATAAACAAGTGGCCTGCGCGCGCAGTACATTTTTTAAGTTAACCAGAGAAATGGCGCATGCACATTAAAACGAGAGGCCGTCCAGTCATAGACCAGGACATCACGGTCTTCGGCTTGACAATAATCATCAAACATATGTACAATGGTGGGCATAGAATGTCCTCTACTCCGGTGAGTGAGATAAAACACACAGTACTGTCCGCACACACTACTCAAGGGGCCTTGTAATCTTTGCGTATTCCAACGCCACTCCGTCGTAGAGACGTCCATGAATTTCACCAAATCGGCATGGACGGGTGCAAGTCCGTAGGAATCAAAGTATTCGCCTTGGCCTAGGGTGTCCACGTACACAGCTATCCAATGTTCACCGGGTCGACTCCTCGTGTCTGTATTCAGGATGTAGGCTGCAGGGGTGGTGGAGTGGGTGGGAAACACATTGCGTGGAAACACACCTCGAAAGGGGATCTTGGGATCTCGCTGGAGTATGCTCATCAGCTGCTCTGTATCCATGATGACTCTTAGCTGGCGTAGTCACACAGCACGTTTCTTTGCTGATCCACGCTGATGACGTTATCAAACTCGGCGTAGCAAATCACGTTAATGGTGCTGGTTAGAGGGGTGGAGAAACGCAGTTCCAACCGTAGGTTTCCTTTCTTGAGCAAAGCCAGTTGATGATCGTGTTCCAAGGTGGGGGTGAGGTCAAAGGCGAACAATGTGTACCCATGGCTAAAGTCTTCTCGACTGATGGTATTGCCTTCGTCCTGGTTGTTTTGTCCTGTGGCTGTAAACAGGTTCAGGTAGGTCCGCACATAGTTTCCGCTAGTAAAGTCCGGTTGTAGTGGACGGGCTGGAATTTGATGGCCGGCCACGTGCAGTGCCACAAAGTTAATGTTGAAATGTTCAAATTTGAACGGATTCTCAGCCCAATTTCCATTGAATGCGGAGTTGGTCACACACGCCAGGGTAAGACGTTTAGGCAGATCCCCTAGAAATAAATTTTCACGATTGGCCATCATCGTACCTGTTGGCACAGAGAACACCTTGGTCTGTACGCGTCGGATGGGGTACTGGGCTGGTTTTTTCGATAAGGCTTCCATGTGACCCAGCAACACACCCTGTTGCAAATCTACCGTACGGACAAACAGGGCTGCATCTTCAATGACGATCTTGTAATGGATATCTCCCGCTCCACCGGCCATTAAGGCGAACTTCGGTAAGGACCGGATCAACTTGATCTTGATGGATACACCGTTCATCATGTAGCGGTCTTGCATGAACAGATCGGCGTGCAGTCGCCCCATCATATCGATGGACTTGCTTTCGGCTGTCATTCTTTTGCGTGTGATGTACCCAGCATTGGCACCGAGTATGCTGTCCTGGTATCCGGGTTTATCCCTGAAGTACAGCTCAGATTGTAAGTGTGATTCTTTGGCATCAGTGCCGTACGACAACAGCGTCTCCAAGTAGGCTCGGTACGGGTACGTATTGGTGGACGTACTGATGAGTTTATCGTTCAGACCTATATCCACCTGTTGGAACAAGGAGTGCAGCCAAAGATTCACCGGGCCTACATTCGCATCGGCCTCTATGTCCGTCCCATCCATGTCCGTTATTTTGGCTTTCACGTACAAGTAGGTGTGGGCTAAATCCAGGTAGGCCGTATCTTTGTTTTCAATGGTAAATTCCACGGGCCCCATCCCCGTCAGGCTAGCCAGGGGTCGATGTTCTACCCAACGTCCTTCGGCTACACTGGTTTGGGTGGGTGGAATAGTCCACAAATCCAATTCACTGTTGGTAGACGGACACGACTCGGAGTGAATGAATGCCATTATGCGAAGATGTCTCTCCTACTTCTCTTCTTTTTCTTCTTCTGAGTCCTGCTCCTCTGGGGTGTGCGTCGTCGATGTGTTGGACGTTGAATGAATCTGGGGTGTGTCGGTCTTTGTCTTTTAAGGGCTTTGGCGATCAAGACGCCCCCGGCTTCTTTAGCCCGTCGTTTCAAGGCTTGTCGGGGTGCTGTGCCTTCCATCACATCACCCGCCACGCGCAATCCACTGCGTACCGCTTGTTTTCCCACCGCTTTCACACCCCGTGTCACCATGGGTAAAAACGTTTTCACAATGCTGCCCAGGATGTTCCCCAATCCGTGACCGCGTTGCATGCGTGCACCGCTAAACATGGGCAAGTTTCCTCCCGTTTGTTTCTTGTAGTAGTCGGCATAGCTGGGCGTATGGCACTGGTAAGGCACGTACATTATACGAAGTGAGGAGAGCGAGCTTGTCGGAAAGCAAGTGTCAGCACCACTTTTCCTCGTTCGAATGGGATCGGACGTCCCGTGTCATCTCTTATATCTGCCGTGATCGTGTTGATATCGGTATGTCGTACGGGTAGGTACATTATATGGTTGAAACTCTCGGTGGCTTGATCGCCATACGTCTTGCTAATGGGCACCACCCGTAACAGAGGTGTGTTCACATCACCCACAATATGACTGTCCACGGTGTCCGAGTAGACGTACAGTGCGTACATACCTACTTTCATATCCATCAAATGGGTCCCGTTGACAATGGTGGCCCCCTTGTAGACGCTGTGAGGCAGCCTTAACATTTGCTGTAGTATAAGACTGAGTTTCACATTCACGCCTTCGGACAGTATGATAGAGCTCTTGTCGTTGTGTACGTTGACATCGAAGGACACGTTTCTCTTGAAGCGCAAGACCATCAGGCGTGTTGCACTACCCGTGCTCTCCTGTAGGGCCTTGTACTCCAACAAGGCATTCAGACCCTCTATGAACTTCTGCGGCGTATCGTATTGGCCTTGGGGGAGAGTCATTTTGTAGATTTTATCTTGGAAGGTCACTTCGTACCATACTTCTCCGTCTTGTACGTTGTACCATGAGTAAGGGTATTGAATATCCACCAGTCCACATTCCCAGCGTCCCGGTAAATGTAACGGTTGGGGTAATTGAGTGACATACTGGGTCAAGGTGTTGTCAGGAAACACGTCGAGTGAGCTATTACTGGGCAACGTCAGGTAAAACATGACGACGACTGAGTTGTTCTGGCTTCTGCACCGGGTTTTTATAGGGGTCACCCACCCTTAGTAGGATTCCCAACCCTTGGGCGCCTGACCTCGGCGTCGTGACCATCGCGGTGACTTAGCTCTGGGGGTTTGCAGGGGATGGCGTGGTAAAAGGGGTGACGAAGTAGGTGCAGGCCGTGCGTTTTTTTTGGGTGGCGTCTGAGGTTGCCATTCACCACGTTCCCAGGTAGGGGGAAGTCGAGAGGGGGCTTGCATCCACTTCCAGCGTTCACGATTTCCTACCAATTCTTGAGGGGTGTGTGTGTCTTTTAACCCCTGAGCAAAGGCTTCCCAGCCCGGTGGATTTGAGTGTTTGCGAGAACGGACCATATCGTTGATCAAATCCGTCATATGAGACCCCGGCACCACTTGGTTGCGAATCAGCAGGTTTCCTTCCGCGTTCCAATCCATATTGGCATTCTGTTTCACCCGGTCCAACAATAAACGCGCCTTGGTCTTGAAGGCTTTAGGCACACTGGCCAACACATCCTTTTCCAGCTCAGGTGAGGCCGAGGATGACGGGGGTGGTGGTGGTATGAGTGTAGGCGTTGTGGGCGTGGTGGTGGTGGTAGGTAGTGGTGGTTGTGTACTACTCCCTCTATATTGATCCATAAACGTC
>JAVTVY010055180.1:0-29593 GCA_036873755.1 Hanleya hanleyi
CAACCCATCAGATGCCTCTTCACCTAGGCTTCACTTGGATACCTCACTCGACCCCATTGCACCATTAGGGGCTCCTCTACATGCCAACACGGCTATTTTCATACCCTTGGGCCACCGCGCATGCGCAGAATGCCGCTATTTCAACCCCACACCCAGCCCATCAGATGCCCCCTCATCTAGGCTTCACATTGATACCTCACTCGACCCCATCGGTCCATTAGGGGCTCCCCTAGACCCCAACACGTCTATTTTCATACCCTTGGGCCACCGCGCATGCGCAGAATGACGCTATTTCAACCCCACACCCAGCCCATCACATGCCCCTTCACGAATGCTTCACTTTGATACCTCATACAACTCCATCGGCCCATTAGGGACTCCCCTAGCTCCAACACGGCTATTTTCATACCCTTGGGCCACCACGCATGCGCAGAATGACGCTATTTCAACCCCACACCCAGCCCATCAGATGCCCCTTCACGAATGCTTCACTTTGATACCTCATACAACTCAATCGGCCCATTAGGGACTCCCCTAGCTCCAACACGGCTATTTTCATACCCTTGGGCCACCACGCATGCGCAGAATGCCGATATTTCAACCCCACACCCAGCCCATTAGATGCCCCTTCACATAAGCTTCACTTTGATACCTCACTCGACCCCATCGGACCATTTTATCTAGGGACTACTTTTTCTCCGCGGAAGCTTTTTCCCGAGACCGAATCACCGCCAAAACCGCATCACCGCGGATGAATACATCCTGAATACATCCCCTGCAGCAATTGGAACTCTCCTGGATTGGAGGTAGCTTTTGGTCTTTCTGCCGGAACTATACTGCATTTGACCTCTCTCTCCGCCACGTGACCGCCACAAATTATGCAAATTTCTGAGGTCAATAGGACTCAGATCGGTCTTTGTATACTACTTACGGAGTATTATATGGGAAACCCGCATCTCGGATTAACACACGTTTGATAGGGAAATGCAGAAAAATAAACATTAAATTGGAGTTTTAGATAATTAAACCCAACATAGAAAACGTGATGGGAAAATGTCAGCATACTGACAAGAATTGACAGTAAAAAAGATTTCTTGAATGTTCTCAAATTTTCTTGAATAAGAAAAACAATTTATTGACATTATAACAGAGTGAATCAGTATAGATGACAAAGCAAGAATATTTGCATGAAAAGGAATGATTGAAAGAGCTGTTGCTTTTTCAGTAATAAGGGTTTGCTTATTTTTTTTCAAATTCAGCAGAAAATGTTTATTTCTTATATTCAAGAGAATTTTCATGGGATCCACACGAGATTTTTTTTTTGCTTCAATTTGGAAAGATTGCAAACCTTTCTTAATAATAAGCTACAGAAGGGTTCTTTGCACCAATCCTTTTCTTGTAAATATTCTTGCTTTATCAAGAACACAAGAACAAAAACAAACTAATCCCTGTGATGATTTGTATATCAGCCACACTTTTATTGTAGCTGTTCATGGATATCTTGAACGACATCTCCACATGATCCCTAGCATCAGTTCGAGCGGTAATAAATACAAATATTCAAGAGGAATGGTGTAAAGGCCTATCAAGTCAGCTGATGGAAAGTAATGAAAGTGACCGTAAATAATTAATAGAAAAAAACCCGGCAAAAGCGAGGAACATATTAGTAGAATGCACGGTCTTATTCAGAGCATAGATAGAACTGAACATAGATATATAATCACAATTTTAGATAACACGTAAATCACTCAGTTTCATGTAAAGACAGATTTTTAATGAGAATCGTAGGCTTAATTTTCTTTCTAATGGACAAAAAGGCAAAAATCTATTTTTTTGACAACCATCCTATGTTATTCCTATTCAACTGGCATGATTGCCATGACATCGAATGTAGTCGTATTCAAATACAATTTCCATATTTGTCTAATAATGAACGTATAGTTTAAATATACCAAAGATTAGATAATTGAAATGTATTAGAATTAGAGTTTTTAGTTTTCAAATAAATATATAAAAAAGGGTTATCCCCATTTAAGGTGTCGGTGTCCACCTTACCTCTCTTTGAAGCCAAAATATTCAGATGAATCGAAGAATTCCGCATATATCTTATTTAACTCAAACAGAGCAGGAAATTCGGCGTATGCGAAGGCGGCTTTACCATCTTCTATCCACAGCTTGTAAAATATGAGATGTGTTTTGAAGATTTAATCTCATCTATATTTTATGAGAATTGCATATATTTGATAATCATTATAGATTGGTAATAATTATATATTTGACAGGTGGTCGTTTTCAGTGTGTGGTACATGTGTGCATGTTTAAGCTATACAGTATATAAATATATGTTTCAGTAGTTTAGAGGAGGAGGGGGACGTCTATATTTCCATGTTCCAGTTTACAGGAGAAGGGAGGGCGTGTGATTTCCTGGTCAGAGCTTAGTTTCATATAGCGTTTGTATTTGGGGTTCAAGGTGTACTAAATTCAGGGCGTATTTTTGTAACAGGATGAATAAATTTAACTCACGTGGATCAATTTGAACGTGTTTTAACGCTTAAATTCTGGTATAGAGCTAATTAAATATTCCTGGGGTGCCGTTGTGCACACTCCAGGTCATGGAAAGAATAGGCCTCAGCCTCTCAGAGAGATTGTTGTAAGAGGCGACCTACTGGGGCACTCGTGGATTTACCGGGTGTGAAAATGAATAGGACCCCACACGTGGGGCCCCGGGCGTTAAAAGGATTAGGACCCTACCCATGTGGTTTCCAGGTGTGAAAAGGAATAGGACCCAAATAGTGTTGAAAGCGACGTTAAATCATATTCACTCACTCACTCAAAGTTTCTGAAATTTGGCGATATATGTCGCATTGTGATAGCAAAATACGAATGTAGCGTGCAAGATCTATGGGGTTACGTTTCGTAATCTGGGACTGAGGGGTGGGGGGCGTATGAACCCATGTATTTCAATATCCTCAGTGTGTTCAAATTAACAGTCACAATCAAAGCGTGACTGAGATACATCCTACTCTAGATAACGACAATTAACGAAAATCATATGGATAAACAATCTAGGTAAACCAAGATGGTAAATCAGGGGACTACAATCTAGATGTAACGCTATGAAAACTTCGTGCGGAATGTTCGCCGATATTCTGCGAGATCCCATAATAAGCCAATCACGACCATTTCTGACTTTTCTCTCTGACAATGATTGACGTTTACTTCACGGAGATTAACATCTCGCGCGGCTCAATCTTTTGATATTTTCTACCCCCCTAACAAAGTCAGACTTTTCGGCTGGAGTAAACTCTTGTTCTTCACGGATCTGTCTGGAAATGATGCCATATTTGGATACTGTTTCCCGATAATGTATATATATTTGTCCACGTGCTACCGTGTGTATACTTTGGGCGTGATTTCAACAAGCTAGCCACCTGATTGGCTAACAAATGTTGTTTCAGATTCGCATGGGATTTATATAGGGCTGAATTCAGAT
Organism: Hanleya hanleyi; assembly: GCA_036873755.1. Taxonomy (NCBI): domain Eukaryota; kingdom Metazoa; phylum Mollusca; class Polyplacophora; order Lepidopleurida; family Hanleyidae; genus Hanleya; species Hanleya hanleyi. Next base: position 3,494 of record JAVTVY010055180.1, read on the forward strand.
ATAATATTCCATGATATTATATCTGACTTTACTGAGATTGATGGATAAAGAACATTCATCAGCGATACGGATTTGATATTTTTGGAACATCATGATGCCTTAACGTCATCATTGAAAACTACTGACTGCCTCTGTCAAGCAGGAAACTAGCCTATTTTTGGTTCTAATGCTGTTGTATAAATAGGGCTTTGGGTTACGGACCCAAAAATTGTTTCATGAACGACGGCTGAATAATGGCTGACGGACTAGACGCTTGTATTTCAGACTTTAAGAACTGTCTGCCTTCATTGTAATTGAGTATTTACATGAAGGCTTATGCAATTGCTTCGTATTAACTTCTGTCTCCTGTAAATAAACAAGTTCATCTATAAAACAGTGGTATTGAGTAAAACCTTAGAGGTGACTTTAAGGTACGGACTTGGAAGCGTTTCCTCAGTCAGGGTTTATATGGAGGTCACCTCTCTCGGGTTGAATGACGCAGCATGCCCATTACATCACACCCGTAGAAAAGTTCATAAGCTGAAGATTGTATTCTAAGGTACCGGTCAAGACTAAATTGCAGGCGTAAAGGGCATAACTACTCAATCTCAGTAAACTCAGATATAATATCACGGAATATTATATCTGAATTCAGCCCTATATAAATCCCATGCGAATCTGAAACAACATTTGTTAGCCAATCAGGTGGCTAGCTTGTTGAAATCACGCCCAGAGTAATTACACACGGTAGCACGTGGACAAATATATATACATTATCGGGAAACAGTATCCAAATATGGCATCATTTCCAGACCGATCCGTGAAGAACAAGAGTTTACTCCAGCCGAAAAGCCTGACTTTGTTAAGGGGTAGAAAATATCAAAAGATTGAGCCGCGTGGGATGTTAATCTCCGTGAAGTAAACGTCAAACATTGTCAGAGATAAAGTTAGAAATGGTCGTGATTGGCTTATTATGGGATCTCGCAGAATATCGGCGAACATTCCGCACGAAGTTTTCATAGCGTTACGTCTAGATGGTATTCCCCTGATTTACCATCTTGGTTTACCTAGATTGATTGATACTAGTCGAATTAAAATGTTGAAAGTTTATCGGATTCTTCTTACTCCATATGTTACCGCTTTGAAGGATACGAGGCCTATCACCAGCATGTTCGGGTAAGCAGATTGAAATATTTTATCTCACAGAAACAGTGTGTATCCAGCAGAAAAAGGAAGAAATTTTAGCTTCTAATCTTACTTATGGGAATTTCGTATTTGGTGTTTACCTATGGTGTTCTATTTGGGCCAAGTTTGCGTCGCGTGGCGAGTTTTAGAAACTCGCCACTCGCCACGCGCCGTGGACCTCTCCGGCGCGCGGCGACTGGCGACTTTTTGCTATCTCTTAACCTGCAAAAACTCGCCAGTCGCCACCCGCCGTAAAACACGGCGAGTTTCGCTCTATCTTTTAACCTGGAAAAACTCGCCGCGCGCCACTCGCCGGATGAACCACGGCGCACGGCGACTGGCGACTTTTGACTGTAGTGAAACTCGCCACTCGCCACGCGCCGTGGACCTCTCCGGCGCGCGGCGACTGGCGACTTTCTGCTATCTCTTAACCTGCAAAAACTCGCCAGTCGCCACCCGCCGTTAAACACGGCGAGTTTCGCTCTATCTCTTAACCTGGAAAAACTCGCCGCGCGCCACTCGCCGGATGAACCACGGCGCGCGGCGACTGGCGACTTTTGACTTTTGGAATTCTCAGGACTTTTTCTCAAGTGCGCATGCCCGGGGAGCATCAATTATCGGAATATTTTGATCGAAACATGCTGTCATTTAATTTAATTTTAAATCTCTTCCTCGTGCATAAATATACATAATTTCTAATGAATGAACTCTCCAGCTACATCTGATGCTATGTGACTAATTTTGAAGATGTAAGCTATCTGTAATAATTAATATAGTTGTTTTTTGAAACAAGTTCTTTTTAATGCAATACGCATATAGGGCAATCTAATTTTGTCAAGTGTGCAGATATGTTTTTATTAAAATACCCGTTATCCGTTTCTGTGCAGAACTTGCATACTCTCGTTATTATCTGCTGGTATATTTTAAAAAGTTAACACCAAGACAACATTTTCAATCGTTTTTTTTTTATCTTTTTTTCATATAAGTGCCTATATATATTTATAAAACAGCATATCGTTTTCAATTCAGAATGAATCGCTTTGAAATTGTTCCTTATTTAAGATACAATAAAGCACTCGACGCGGGAATTTGCTGTATGAAATATTAAGAAAGCGAATAGATCGTCATCGTCATATTGATTAAAAAAGTAAGAAAAAATGCTAACATTTTCTCTGGATGATTGAATTTCTCTCTTCGTAAGTTTTATGTGAAAAACGGGCGATATCTTTGTATAAGAGATCCTTTATTGCTGTTTTAATCCATAGAGCGGCTCTTTGTTGGGTTGATATTTCCTGTATCACAAACCCTACAAACTATCAAGACCCTATTTTTAAAGATGAAAAGACGTATTTCTTTCAACAGTTTCATATTTTTTTACTTCCTCAAATCCTATGAGATCGCGACTGACTGTGATTTATGATATTTGAACTGCATAATTGATGCTCCCCGGGCATGCGCACTTGAGAAAAAGTCCTGAGAATTCCAAAAGTCAAAAGTCGCCAGTCGCCGCGCGCCGTGGTTCATCCGGCGAGTGGCGCGCGGCGAGTTTTTCCAGGTTAAGAGATAGAGCGAAACTCGCCGTGTTTAACGGCGGGTGGCGACTGGCGAGTTTTTGCAGGTTAAGAGATAGCAGAAAGTCGCCAGTCGCCGCGCGCCGGAGAGGTCCACGGCGCGTGGCGAGTGGCGAGTTTCACTACAGTCAAAAGTCGCCAGTCGCCGTGCGCCGTGGTTCATCCGGCGAGTGGCGCGCGGCGAGTTTTTCCAGGTTAAAAGATAGAGCGAAACTCGCCGTGTTTTACGGCGGGTGGCGACTGGCGAGTTTTTGCAGGTTAAGAGATAGCAAAAAGTCGCCAGTCGCCGCGCGCCGGAGAGGTCCACGGCGCGTGGCGAGTGGCGAGTTTCTAAAACTCGCCACGCGACGCAAACTTGGCCCAAATAGAACACCATATTTACCAGTATCAGGAATTACGCCAAATTTCTGAGCTTTCTGGTTCTCTTCGCTGGATATATGAAGAACAGTGGTGAAAAACGATAGTTTCACGAATACCTCGACGTTGCTGACCAATATCGATGCTCCTGAAACATGTCATGTATGATGTTTCCTTTCATCTCATATACGATACTTTTCTATCCAGGCAATTCAGTTGGATTAAACATGTTACACTTGAGACGACAAAGGTTGAAAATATTCGAGTTTAATGGAAGCAATTTAAAAATATGGTCTTTGTTTTAATTTGCGATGTTTTTCCCAAAACGTTTTACAACTTGACATACTCATTCCAGATATTTCAAACCTTTTATTTCGTCTCACAAGTTGTTTTATTGACTTTCAAAGTTACGTAATCGGAATAACTAGCTGAACAACGGTCATTGTAATTTAAAATTCATATGTTCAAAACGAATAAAATAATTTGAGACACGCGAGAAATTTGTTTACCTTGGTATCTCTAGATTACGTAGCCCATGTTCAAAAGTTTTGGATGGATAGCTTAGAGAAGTTCAAGGTGTACTAAAGTAGAAACAAAACTACACAAACGGTGAAAATATCAAACCCGTATTCGAAGGAAAACGTAAGATTTACAGACGATTTTGTGGAACATTGAGCTATAATAGTAATAGTATAAGGTGAAATTGGGTCCTATTGACCTACTACCGACAGGGGGCGCCACCAGGTCACGTGACTGTGACGTCACTTCCGGCCCATTTTACTTGTAGCACATCAACGTGACCTGGTGGCGCCCCCTGTCGGAAGTAGGTCAATATGCTAGAATTTAACCTTTACTTCAGGTCAACAGACCTCATGCATCATGGGATAGAGTGCACTCAGAAGTCGAAGGTCAATGCGACCCAATTTCACCTTGTGGGGAATCGATTCTTAGCGATATGTATCGCACGTCATTCTCCGTGAATCGGTTCTGTCTAGGTCACAAAGATCATATGCAAATTCCCAAGGTCAATACGACTCAATTAGCTCTTTAAATGTGACGTCACTATGACGTCACTTCCGATCACGTGACATACGGGTCACAGGGCAAATCCAGATCAAAGGTCACTTCCGGTCTGGAATTAATGATCTAGCCATACCAAACCAAATTAGCGTGGATAGCCATTGGTAACAAACATCACAATGGAATTTAATTTAGGAACGACTTTTATCAATTTTGACCTTATTTAACCCCAAGAGTGACCCCGAAATGACATTCAATTTCTAAAATCCGGGTGGTCCCACCTTGAACCCTAACACACAAAGAACTAATTTAACATGGGTACCCATTTGTAACAAACAATGCCATCAAAAGTTACATTTCGTGTCTTTGGCCGGCCTACTATGTAATAGACAGGTCCCAGCGAAGAAAAAACTAACATTTTTTTCCCCTTTCAAAGTTTTCTCAGTGGTTCCGACATCCTTAGCATATGCCCTTTTAGCTGAGGGGTTACCCCGGATTTGACCTAAAATCCAATATGGCCTCCAAAGCTAAAATGGCCCCCATTATCCATTGCATGTCACATATGTCTGCCCGAAATCAATTTTCTATCCACAAATACGAATTTTTTTCTGGTCAGATATTAAGGGTATACATAATTAGTTAAGTTTTGAATGATTTGCAATTGGTCTGAAAAACGATTAAAGCAGGCAATGTCTAAAATGGCCGCCAAACCCTACTGAATCTGACATGCACATATTTTGCTGAAAAAAACCTATGTTGTGTCTTTGAGTTCTTTCCTTTTTGTGTGGAAATCCCATTAGTCTAGAATAATTTAAAGTCGACAAAAAATGCGACATGCCGCCAAAATCCAGAATGAAGGCCAAAACTAACTGAACTGCTGTTTCTGTACGTCTAGTAGCAGACTGTATGTCTTAAAATTCGGGCTAGGGAGTTGCTTAATACATTTCGACACATATTGAAGCTCTCGTTGTGTAAAGTCGTACAGTTCCTTGGTCATGGTGTAACTGCGACATCATGAAGTGTATGCAAAGTCGTGGAGTAGGGGAGAAATGTCATTTTTAGCTGCGCAAGGAAGTTTCTGAGAGATATGTGTGTAATACTGGGTCCATTGGGCCGAGCATGGTGCCTTGTTGAAGCTCTCGTGATGTAGATTAAGTTTGGGGTGGTTTTGACTGGAAGTCACATCTTAGTGCGTAGTCAAGGAGTAGAATTGACTGATCAGTTTCGGGTGTGCAGGAAAATGTTTTGGGTGACCTAGGGGCCATCCTGGGTCGAAATATAGCAGCCAGTGTGTCTTAGTGAAGCTCTCGTGGTGTAGAATAATATTCGAGTGCTGTCCACGTGACTGTGACGTCATATGTAACGTCAACAGTGACGTTATCAGTATTACAGAAAGCGCAGAAACGTTCGGGGTACGCACTTGAGACATCCCTATCCATAATCCAAAACACTTCCTGTTGTCCACAGGAACGACTAGTGAAATGTAGCCCGTGGACACGTATATACACCCTAAAATGTAGACCGAGAAAGCAGGTCACGCGACTGTGACGTCATCTGTGGGATCATTAGTTGCAGAGAAAGCGCAGTTTGGACTGCTCATCAGGGACTAGATGCCTATCTATCCGCTTTACACTAACCTATATGGGGAGGTGACAGACTGTAGTCCTTTGAGATACATGCAGACATAGGAGTGGAGTCAGATAAGGCATATCACATGAATGTGACGCCTTCGGTAGAAGAGAAACCGCAGCTCAGGGTAAAATGGCAAGTAAGTATGTGTGGATTGTGACCCTGATTGTAATGCGGGTATATGTGGACCCTACTGGGCCCAATTTGGGGAATTCTGTGTAATGCTGTTGTAGTGCCATGCGCAAGTACATCGGGATTAGTAGGAAAAGCGAACTTACGGGCAAATGCCCACGCGAATGGTTGGAAAGTACATCCAAATACGCTGTAACTAGTGGAATGTGGCCTTTGGCGATGCAGGTTGGATCTGGAGTGTATCGAGAGAAAACAGGCTACGTGACTGTGATGTCATCAGTAGTAGAGAAAGTGCAAATACGATTGGATTAGGGCCATACCTGGGACTAGGCGGCTAAACCCCTATACACTACACCACAGGAGTGGGCATGTCGACCAGGAGTGGAGGATGTTGTCTTGCAGTTCGCGGAATTTAGACTGCTATTCGTGTGATTTTCTTGAATATCTTGTCGATACATTATCAAGGACTGTCCGAAGGCGCTTAGGAATGTGAATGTGCGGCATTGAACCCGAACTAGAGCAATCATGGTCGATGATTGATGCAACACAAGGGCTGGTTCTCAAAGGGCGGCTTCTGATTGGAAAAGAGCAAGCACGACCCACGATGCATCTGATACATGGACAATAGCATACGAGAATCGTAAACACGCCCAACGCGGCTTCCCAAGGTTGGGTGTGCTGTAATGTACCCAAGGAAGGTCACTCTGCCAGGCGAGACAGACCCATCATGCCCTGTCAACTGCACTCTATCGCCCATGCACGGTATCCGCCACTCCCACCTACACAGCTCATGTAGAGTCAGGATGCTCATATATCGCCCGAACACACCCCTAGTACCCCTACAATGCCACCTTTCTCTGATACTCCTCGACTGCACATGCGCACCATCACCTCACTTCCGGTAAAAATCACATCAATCCTAGTCTACTTTTACCGAGAACTTCAAGACGATACACTTCACCCATAGGTTAGTGTACAGGGGTGTAGTCGCGTAGTCCCAAGTGACACCTAATCCGGCCATATATGCGCTTGCATATCGCTCCAATTCCTCTACATCTGGTGACGAAACGATCGTTCACGTTAGCTGTTTTCTCTCGCTACACCCCATGCATCTCAAACGTCTACATACCACTACTTACTCCAATATGTTAGTGTATAGCGGCGTAGCTAGGCGCCTAGTCACTGTTGAGCAGGGCCCTCGGTGGCAGAGTGGTCTAAGGCGCTTCGTTGGTGATCGCTAACCTCACACCGCTGAAGCCGCACGGGTTCGAGCCCCGCTGGTGCATGTAGGAAAGTTTGCCAGTTATTTCCGATGGGCAGTGGATCTCTACGGGTACTTCGGCTTCCTCTACAAACATAACTAGCAATCCCCATACGAGTGAAAATACCTGTGTGACATTTAACCAAAAATTCGCCTCCCCGCCTGGTGAGAATTCGAATTGCGCTTTCTCGGCTACAAATGACGTCACAGCTGATGTCACAGTCGCGTGACCTGTCTTCTCTAGATACATGTTGGGATCTACATGCATCTCTAAAGACCACATTTCACTAGTCGCCCCTATGGACTAATGTTTTCGAGTGCATGTAGTGATATCTCAAGTGCGTACCCCGAGCGTATCTGCGCTTTCTCTAATACTGATGACGTCACGGATAACGTTACAGATGATATCGCAATCACGTAAACAGCACTCGAGTCGTATTCCACACCACGAATGCTTCATTACGAGACCCTGCAAGCTATATTACGACCCAGGATGACCGTAAATTACCAAAAACACTGTGCACACGAACATGCCCGATCACTACTTCTCGAGTGACCATGTGCACCATCGCGTCACTTCCGGTAAAAACTGTCCCAAACTCAATCTACACCACGAGAGCTTCCCTCGGTTTTACGCTACATCACGAGAGCTTCAACAGGACACCATACACGGCACATTTGGATCTAGGATGGCACCAGGAACGCCCAAACACACCGCAGCTAAACAAAATCCGATTTCTTTTCTACGCCTCGATTTTGCATTACGCATCATGACCTCACACTCACACCATGACCAGGGCAATTTCAAGACATACAGTCTGCTTACGCACTAAAAGAAACAATTCAATTCAATTATTTGGTGGCCATTTTGGAAATTGGATTTGATTAATCCTACCAGACACCAGCAAAAAATCTTATTTCAATGGTACAACGTGGATATGCCAGCCAAACTATGTTTGCAGGTGAGATTCAGTTGGGATTGGTGGCTATTTTGGACTTTTTAGACCATTTACAAATCATTTAAACATTCACTAATTGTGCATGGCCTAACACACGACCAAAAAAGATTTTTTTTTGTGGTTAGAAAGTTGATTTCAAAACAGAAATATGCGAGTATAAATTGACAATGGCTGCCATTTTGGATTTTGGCCGTCATATTAGATTCAAGACCAACTCCAGGGTGGTACGTCAGCTTTTTTGGACGAGTATATGCGATGGATAACGCAACCACTGAGAAAAATTTGGGTGAGACCTGTCTATAAGATGAATAATCCACGCATCTGTTCCATTGATTGATTCTGATGTTGTACTTGAAATAAATACAATGTCCCAGACCTGGTACTCCCCAGTTGAACTATGAAACAATGAACACAGTTTTAATAAATGTTAAAAAAACCCTCGAGTTAATATAGTATTTCTGTTATTCAGTCCCTATCCCCGGTAAGTACTTTTATACCATACCATTCCATACCATACCTTGTCAGGTATTTCACTTTTCGTTTCTATAACTTATACTTAGAACAGTATAGAAGCACTGGGGATTGATTATATGTTTACCATGGAGATGTGGGTTGAGTGTAAGGTTGAAATACAATGCATTGTGTTCGACCTGGTTACCAGCCCTGAGGATCCATTATACAATTAACATTTCAGCGTTCCTCTGAAGTAACTTAGCGACAGGGGTGATTATGTAAATAATGCAAAAACGTAGAGACAATGAAAGCGGGCTGTACAAGTATTATATAAATATGAAAACAGATCCAAAGGAGAAACCAAACAAAGTGTTCACATATAACTGCGATAATGGTGATGCGATTTGTTTGAGTTGCCGTATTTTTTTTTATATTTTCTTTTATTTGATTATTATTTATTTATTTTTTACTCTGAGCTATCATCCATGTTCGTTTCGTAACAAGCAGCAGGGTAAACACATCGGGAGATAGCATGAACCCGGAGCACATCAATGCGTTAGGTAATTAGGGATCTAGAGATAGTACCTATTCCAGACGAGTTACATTTCAGAGATTGTCTGGCCGTTTCAGATCCAAAAGGTTTTTCTTTAGATTCAGATAGATAACTATATAGTGTCATTATGTTTAATGATTCTGCTGTCTTTAACGGTACCAAGTATTGTACCGTATGTAATTTCACTAGTGATGTGCTGTGTCAAACTCTACCTAATATTAACATTATACCATCCTGCGTCCTGTTATTCATTGTGCTCTTCGTGGGAACTATTGGTAATGCGCTAGTGTGTATTATTCAGGTGAAATCTCCACGGAAGACAACTTTTGGAGAACTGGTGCTACATCTGGCAATTTACGACTTGTTGTCCTGTCTCATACTAATTCCAATGGTCATAAATAAACTAATCAGTGCATATCGTTTTCCACCCCCTGAAGAAGAACGGGCAATTTCCTTTGTTGGTGGGCTGTTTATAAATATTTCCATTGTTAATATATTTCTGATAGCTATTGACAGATATGTGAAGATCTGTAAGCCCCTCCATACAGGAATTTCCGTTAGAGTATCCAGATATTTGCTGTTCTTGGAAATTGGAGTGGGAATGGTTTGCGCCTTGCCAACTCTGTTCCTGAAAAATATCACCGTGTTTGTGAAGTACCAGGGTTGCATTTATCGCGATAACTCATATGATCCTTGGAGATGGGTCACATACAACGGTATTATGACTCTTCTCTTTGTAATAGTGCTCGTTGTTGTTGTCTGGTTTTACTGGCGCATCGCTTTAGCTGTTAGACACCGCCACAGGATCATCGCTCCTAAAACGAATCCTCAACAAACTAGTGCACGAACTTGTTCTGTCTATTGTGCCTTTGGCCATTTCAGTCGACATGGGATGGAAGGTTCCGTCTCAGCACCTTTTCTGCCGAGGCTCCAGAGAAGGAACGCCAAAACAGCCAAAATACTCGTCACTGTCGGCATAGCATTTTTTGTCTGCTGGATTCCCCCTTTCGCAGTAACGGTGAAGAGTATCGGAGAGAACATCACGGACTTTTCCACACTATTACCAGAATACAGAAACGATGATAGCGGTGTAATTCTGATATGTTCACTTTGGTATGTGGTATCCTACGCCATCAACCCAATTATATATACTTTCATGGAGAGATCGTTTCGTAAAGAGATTTTATCTATATTCAGGACATGTAAGAATACAGTGTGGAGTTGTTTTGTCTAATACAGTGTGGAGATTGTTTTGTCTAAGTTTTGAACGCGACGCCGCCACAAAACTTTAAAAAAATATACGTACGAAACAAGTGATCTGGTTGGTCAAAACATATAGTATTCGTGATATTAACTTGATATTTTACAAGGGATAATTCTAAGTTTTTCCGTGATTCTTGCAAACCGTTATTAATAAAATTTTAGAGGAAATATTAACATCGTAGAATGTTCCTCGTTGAACACAGGACTTTGCTCTCTCTTTCAAATCCCAGACATTGAAGTCTCACCAGTTAACGTGAAGGAAGAGTGCGTCAAATGAACACGGTTTTCTTCATTACATACCACTGTGTTTTGATAAACTTACTGATTGCTTTTATTCCTAACCGTTCGAACGAATATATGCCTCTGCCTCTGTGTAACCATGATAAAATGGCAGAAGATCCCACCAACACGACAGCCACCAACTCACACCTCTATGATATGTATGTGATATATTTCTACTACTCGCAGCAAGAGAATACTGAAAGAACTACTAGGTCACTGGCAACCATAAATTCGCCACATTCACAATCCAGCGCATTTGATAGCTCCCCCTCCCCCAGAAAAAAAAACAACTCACAGCTTGTATGTGCTCATTTTCGAGCTTGGCATGTATTTCCTTACTCTCCAGACCAAAACCATCAGTATCTAATACCTGGGGAATTTTTCGACATGCCTGTTTGAGCTGCTCGAGTGCTAAGTCACTTCTGGAGTCTGTGTTGCAGTGGTAAAATGATATTTGGTATAGGTTGTACTCACGTTCACAAGAACATCTCAATGCTTAACAAAACACTGAAGTACGACTGCCAACACTATTCATATATTGAAGTATACGACTGCCAACACTTTTTAATATGCCTGACCTCGTGTCAGTAAGTCGGTGTGGAAGCTAAGAGTGTTCAGTGGATAAAGTGTCTGGCTCATATCTTCTAGCCCAGCTACCGCATTTTTCTCCCTATTTGTAACTAAAGAAAACACTCATCCCTAACTAAATGAAATGCAGACAAACAACTATGTGTGCGTTACATTATTTCAAGAAAGAAACACTCTATACGAATATAGCCTGGCGAGAAATTACCGAAACTGTATTTCACTAAAAGTTCGCTCACATCTTCCGATGTTCTTCTGTGAGTAATAACATACAGGTAAGTTCGAGTATGTCCAGGATTACAGAAATGGATTATTACAGATAATACATGTAAGTTACAAAAAGCATGTTTCACATGGTTAAGTCAATAGTTTAGCATGCTGGTATTTTATTACTCACAGAACAATATCGGAAGAGGTGAAAGCGCTTTGAATGAAATACACTTTCGATAATTACATATTTCAATTCCAGCAAACAAAAAATTGACAGATTCTCGATGCGGTACATGTGAATACCAGATTGGAGGCTCATCATTTTCGTTTAAGAATTCGAGTAGTGTCTTTACAGTAAAGGAAAACATAAGTTGTGATTCTAAGAATGTGATTTTTAGTGGAGGCGATGCAAAATACATTGGACAGACAACATATCTTAGAGTTCGTGTCCGAGTGCATAAAAAAACATATACCGATAGCCTCTTTGAGAAATGTATATACAAGCATATCCACAAATGCGGCAAGGATAAGTTCAAAATATTACCTTTCTACAAGATTACTTCAACTACATCGTTGATGTGATGGTTGGACATTGGCAAAAATGAGTTTAGCTCTCGCTATCTTTCTTCGTTAACAGATGATGTTTATCCTGTTTAAGAATACTATGCTGTGAGCAGATTACCATTCCTTACTGCCGAGCGGAAATCTAGGGAGGGACCCGATTACTGCCACTGGAAATGAACGAGAAGTTGCAAATGAGCCGATTGACGGAACTGAAATTTTTCACTTGAATCTTTTGTATGATATTGTTGCTAACGGATTAAGATGTAAACAATATTGCTGTAATTTGCTTCGAGAAAGCTTATATAGTAAAACAGAAATGCGCATCAGAGCCAAGTTATTGTTGGCTGTTTTTACCTTTTTCAAACCTCTTTCTTCACCACTGACGTTTTCTCGTAATTTCAGTATATATGTATATATATATATTGATAAATTAATGATGATAATACTACTGGTGATATAGCCTATATAGAAAAGCGTTCGTCCTAGATTAGCAGAAACCGCTCGCCATGGTGTTGTGAGGTCAGATTTTATGCCACTAAAACCAATATATGGAATGGGAGAATAAGGAAACTGACCATACCGAAAGCACGCAATATTAGTCGTGGCTGTATGTGTCGCTATATTTCATAGTTTCTCAAGAAAAGAGGCATTTGTCTTCCAACCATTCATAACGATATACCAAAAGCGTACTGCATCCCAAAAATGCAAAAATCACCAAAAAAGCTAGATTCTTAACTGATTCACAAGCTGCACCACCAAGCTTCGTTCAACCCTGTTGACGAGGGCCTTCATGAGGTAAAATCATTATGGGAAGGGTATTTCTAAAAACGCGTTGAATGTATGAGGATATTGAAGATTCAAAATGTCTTACGGAAAAACTTGATACTATAAAGATCACATACCGTACAGACAGGTATCGTCATGGGATTTCTCGACTCTCTACACTACATTCCCTCATCAAGACCTTATTAACCGTCTAAGTTCATTAAAAGTATCTGTGTTCAAGAAAATTGATAGCCGGTATCTTAATGTCAGAAGACTTAAGCATTCTTTAGCTCTACTACCTACAAGGGATATCATTCATGGGATGTTTCTTTTTTGTCTCTGAATTTCTCATTAATAATATTTATGTAAAATTTGACAACAACAAATATCAGAGAGAGAGAGAGAGAATTAAGGTTTAAAGTCGCGTTGAGCAATATTTCAGCCATATAGCGACGAGAATATATATCAACAGCATACAGGGATTCCAGTGGGTACTAATTGTGCATCTCTTTTGGCTGATCCATATCTGTTCTTTTATTAATACGACTATATGCAGGCGCTTTCAAACACCGATCATTTCAAAGCCCGTTCCTTCTCATTCACCAAACGCTATATAGACGATCTTCTCACTGTGGATAATCGCTACATAAATGACGCAATGAATGATATATATTCCCCTTCACCGGATTTGAAGGGAACTACAGATAGCCCTAACGGCACATCATATTTAGACCTATATCGCTATAAAAATGAGGCGGGTGGACTTACAACGAAACAGATAATAACAATTTCGACATCGTAAACTATCCGTTTCTGGACAGCAATATTCTAGTTGGACCTGCGTATGACGTATACATATATCGCCTGGCAGCATTTGCTTGATCCTGTGTTAAATGTGACGATTTTAATCAACGTCACAAAACATTATTGCAGAAATTTATAGAAAAAGGACTATACTCAATGTTTATGAAATTTGACCAAATATATCGCATGCTGATAGTGAAATACGAGCGTAGAGTGCAAGATTTATAGCGTTTGTTTCGTAACTTGTGTCTAATTTCGCTCAACCCGGATCTAGGGGCCATATGAACCCATGTTCTTCAAGATCCTCATGGTGTTCATATGAACATTATTTATTATCAGCATGTATTTATACTGTTCTTATTTATTAACTCCACAGCGATAAAGAAGTTGTTATCCATAGAATAGCCTTGTGTTATATACGCCGACTTCTAAATGCCTATCAAAGAAATGAACAGTTTCAAACAAAGCGTGACTCTAGATAACGACTTTACAACGTATATCATATGTATTAAGAATATTGATCAGCGCTACGGATTTGTTATTTTTGGAACTTAATGTCTTGCCGGCATCATTGAAAACTGTTGAACGCTTGCGGGAAATCACTCTGTGTTTATGTATACTGTAAGTGTTATTTGTTCTAGTTGAATTTGGTGCTACGGCTGTTATATGGAATATGAAATCGGTTTATGGATTATGGACGCGGAAATTCTCTTATACACGACGACCGAATATTGAATAACGGACTATGCGCTTGTATTATAAAAATATGATTGTGAGGCATCATTCTTAACACCGGACCGAATGCGATGCATCTGTTGAAGTGTTCTGCAAATATTGCATCTTTGCAATCTGATGTCCCTGTTATCTTTATTTGCTCAGTTCAGTTTATTATCAGCATGGGTCCATTGGGCCGAGCATGGTGCCTTGTTGAAGCTCTCGTGATGTAGACTAAGTTTGGGGTGGTTTTGACTGGAAGTCACATCTTAGTGCGTAGTCAAGGAGTAGAATTGACTGATCAGTTTCGGGTGTGCAGGGAAATGTTTTGGGTGACCTAGGGGCCATCCTGGATCGAAATATAGCAGCCAGTGTGTCTTAGTGAAGCTCTCGTGGTGTAGAATATTATTCGAGTGCTGTCCACGTGACTGTGACGTCATCTGTAACGTCAACAGTGACGTTATCAGTATTACAGAAAGCGCAGAAACGTTCGGGGTACGCACTTGAGACATCTCTATCCATAATCCAAAACACTTCCTGTTGTTCACAGGAACGACTAGTGAAATGTAGCCCGTGGACACGTATATACACCCTAAAATGTAGACCGAGAAAGCAGGTCACGCGAATGTGACGTCATCCGTGGGATCATTAGTTGCAGAGAAAGCGCAGTTTGGACTGCTCATCAGGGACTAGATGCCTATCTATCCGCTTTACACTAACCTATATGGGGAGGTGACAGTCTGTAGTCCTTTGAGATACATGCAGACATAGGAGTGGAGTCAGATAAGGCATATCACATGAATGTGACGCCTTCGGTAGAAGAGAAACCGCAGCTCAGGGTAAAATGGCAAGTAAGTATGTGTGGATTGTGACCCTGATTGTAATGCGGGTATATGTGGACCCTACTGGGCCCAATTTGGGGAATTCTGTGTAATGCTGTCGTAGTGCCATGCACTTCCCAGGCTTAATGGTGCGCAAGTACATCGGGATTAGTAGGAAAAGCGAACTTACGGGCAAATGCCCACGCGAATGGTTGGAAAGTACATCCAAATACGCTGTAACTAGTGGAATGTGGCCTTTGGCGATGCAGGTTGGATCTGGAGTGTATCGAGAGAAAACAGGCTACGTGACTGTGATGTCATCTGTAGTAGAGAAAGTGCAAATACGATTGGATTAGCGCCATACCTGGGACATGGCGGCTAAACCCCTAAACACTACACCACAGGAGTGGGCATGTCGGCCAGGAGTGGAGGATGTTGTCTTGCAGTTCGCGGAATGTAGACTGCTATTGGTGTGATTTTCTTGAATATCTTGTCGATACATTATCAAGGACTGCCCGAAGACGCTTAGGAATGTGAATGTGCGGCATTGAACCCGAACTAGAACAATCATGGTCGATGATCGATGCAACACAAGGACTGGTTCTCAAAGGGCGGCTTCTGATTGGAAAAAAGCGAGCACGACCCACGATGCATCTGATACATGGACAATAGCATACGAGAATCGTAAACACGCCCGACGCGGCTTCCCAAGGTTGGGTGTGCTGTAATGTACCCAAGGGAGGGTCACTCTGCCAGGCGAGACAGACCCATCATGCCCTGTCAACTGCACTCTATCGCCCACGGTATACGCCACTCCCACCTACACGGCTCATGTAGAGTCAGGATGCTCATATATCGCCCGAACACACTTCTAGTACCCCTACAATGCCATCTTTCTCTGATACTCCTCGACTGCACATGCGCACCATCACCTCACTTCCGGTAAAAATCACACCAATCCTAGTCTACTTTTACTGAGAACGTCAAGGCGATACACTTCACCCATAGGTCAGTGTACAGGGGTGTAGTCGCTTAGTCCCAAGTGCACACCTAATCCGGCCATTTATGCGCTTGCATATCGCTCCAATTTCTCACATCTGGTGACGAAACGATTACGTTAGCTGTTTTCTCTCGCTACACTCCTAGACTGGATACCCGTCTCTATTTATAGGGAGTAGTCCATAGTTTCGGATTATTGGTCCCCCTCAAAAATTTTAATACAGCAGAGTGTCCGGGTCTGATCACATGATAATTATCCTTCTCTTTTTGGTAACCAGTATTTATAGTACCAAGCTTCTGGGTACTACCATTCCTTCAAAATGACATATGCGGATGGGTGGCTCGGTTGAGCTATATGGCGAGTCGGGCCGCGAAGTCAACCTTCGTCAGTCTCAGTTTCGTACGTTTTTCAGGTGTCTGAAAATAGGGTTATGTTACATATGGAGTATGTGACAAAAAACGGCCTGGTCGACCCCATATTTTGAATAGCTTTTTTATCTCGCCCAGAGACGGGGAACGCTGAGACGAAATCTTATTGAAATCGATTGTCAAGATTTTTCCAGGAAATGAACGAAATATGGCGTATTTTGGGTCATTTTAATAGATTTCTCAGAAAATATGGAGTACGTTCCGATGGAAGAATATTTATCCCGGGTTGAATTTGCATAACTGGCTTGTATGCTGAATTAATGGTATGAGCATTCCCATGAAGAAAATATATACTTTTATATGGGTTTTCTGGATGGTTTAGCATCTCAGAAAACCGGAAGGGCTATACCAAGGGTCTATTTCCAGCAACGAGGGGTCTACTGTGGACTGCACCCTATATGCAATACATTATATACAGTAAAAATATACTCTGACGTATGATACGCTCTGCTGACTTGTAATAAGCCATTTGTCTTGTCATTTTCGCTCAAATTGCTCAGTTTTATACCATTTTAATGTACGCTTTCAGATCTTTTGAATGTCGGGCAGAATATTTAGAAATTTCCAAGTGAAACATAGAACAACTACGCCGATAACATATGTTGCCAAGCAGGACTATACAGATTTACCTCCCCTTGGACGGGGCGACTATGGCATCTAAAATGCATTATCTTGGACACCAACACCAATTTGATTACTCAACATGATATTTCCCAACGTAAAACTCACGGACAATATTAAATACTCTGAATAGGTAACAGTTATTTGCGTCTTAGCCATTATTTTTGAAGATTCTGAGAGAATTTTCGATGTTTACCAGACGGAGGAAACTACAAATTTAACATCAATTTGACCGTAATTCCAGTTATTTTTACATATTCCGTGCCTATCTGACATGGGTTAGAAGCTAGAAAGTGAGATTATAATTCGGACAATTGCTGCGAACCCATCGTCATGGCTATTACGATAATATTTGAGATTTTATCTCGAAATGTCGACTTCGGATAGTAAAACACACCAAAACAAAGATGGGGTAGGGGGAAAGGGGAGGAACGGATATCCAACGAAAACGCCCTTATATGGCAAGTGTGATATACTAGCGTACTCGTATTCTCTCGCAGACTATTATGCGCCAGCAACACTTTTTCCATAAAATACACCTTAGTCATATAGGGAGTAGTCCATAGTTTCGGATTATTGGTCCCCCTCAAAAATTTTAATACAGCAGAGTGTCCGGGTCTGATCACATGATAATTATCCTTCTCTTTTTGGTAACCAGTATTTATAGTACCAAGCTTCTGGGTACTACCATTCCTTCAAAATGACATATGCGGATGGGTGGCTCGGTTGAGCTATATGGCGAGTCGGGCCGCGAAGTCAACCTTCGTCAGTCTCAGTTTCGTACGTTTTTCAGGTGTCTGAAAATAGGGTTATGTTACATATGGAGTATGTGACAAAAAACGGCCTGGTCGACCCCATATTTTGAATAGCTTTTTTATCTCGCCCAGAGACGGGGAACGCTGAGACGAAATCTTATTGAAATCGATTGTCAAGATTTTTCCAGGAAATGAACGAAATATGGCGTATTTTGGGTCATTTTAATAGATTTCTCAGAAAATATGGAGTACGTTCCGATGGAAGAATATTTATCCCGGGTTGAATTTGCATAACTGGCTTGTATGCTGAATTAATGGTATGAGCATTCCCATGAAGAAAATATATACTTTTATATGGGTTTTCTGGATGGTTTAGCATCTCAGAAAACCGGAAGGGCTATACCAAGGGTCTATTTCCAGCAACGAGGGGTCTACTGTGGACTGCACCCTATATGCAATACATTATATACAGTAAAAATATACTCTGACGTATGATACGCTCTGCTGACTTGTAATAAGCCATTTGTCTTGTCATTTTCGCTCAAATTGCTCAGTTTTATACCATTTTAATGTACGCTTTCAGATCTTTTGAATGTCGGGCAGAATATTTAGAAATTTCCAAGTGAAACATAGAACAACTACGCCGATAACATATGTTGCCAAGCAGGACTATACAGATTTACCTCCCCTTGGACGGGGCGACTATGGCATCTAAAATGCATTATCTTGGACACCAACACCAATTTGATTACTCAACATGATATTTCCCAACGTAAAACTCACGGACAATATTAAATACTCTGAATAGGTAACAGTTATTTGCGTCTTAGCCATTATTTTTGAAGATTCTGAGAGAATTTTCGATGTTTACCAGACGGAGGAAACTACAAATTTAACATCAATTTGACCGTAATTCCAGTTATTTTTACATATTCCGTGCCTATCTGACATGGGTTAGAAGCTAGAAAGTGAGATTATAATTCGGACAATTGCTGCGAACCCATCGTCATGGCTATTACGATAATATTTGAGATTTTATCTCGAAATGTCGACTTCGGATAGTAAAACACACCAAAACAAAGATGGGGTAGGGGGAAAGGGGAGGAACGGATATCCAACGAAAACGCCCTTATATGGCAAGTGTGATATACTAGCGTACTCGTATTCTCTCGCAGACTATTATGCGCCAGCAACACTTTTTCCATAAAATACACCTTAGTCATATAGGGAGTAGTCCATAGTTTCGGATTATTGGTCCCCCTCAAAAATTTTAATACAGCAGAGTGTCCGGGTCTGATCACATGATAATTATCCTTCTCTTTTTGGTAACCAGTATTTATAGTACCAAGCTTCTGGGTACTACCATTCCTTCAAAATGACATATGCGGATGGGTGGCTCGGTTGAGCTATATGGCGAGTCGGGCCGCGAAGTCAACCTTCGTCAGTCTCAGTTTCGTACGTTTTTCAGGTGTCTGAAAATAGGGTTATGTTACATATGGAGTATGTGACAAAAAACGGCCTGGTCGACCCCATATTTTGAATAGCTTTTTTATCTCGCCCAGAGACGGGGAACGCTGAGACGAAATCTTATTGAAATCGATTGTCAAGATTTTTCCAGGAAATGAACGAAATATGGCGTATTTTGGGTCATTTTAATAGATTTCTCAGAAAATATGGAGTACGTTCCGATGGAAGAATATTTATCCCGGGTTGAATTTGCATAACTGGCTTGTATGCTGAATTAATGGTATGAGCATTCCCATGAAGAAAATATATACTTTTATATGGGTTTTCTGGATGGTTTAGCATCTCAGAAAACCGGAAGGGCTATACCAAGGGTCTATTTCCAGCAACGAGGGGTCTACTGTGGACTGCACCCTATATGCAATACATTATATACAGTAAAAATATACTCTGACGTATGATACGCTCTGCTGACTTGTAATAAGCCATTTGTCTTGTCATTTTCGCTCAAATTGCTCAGTTTTATACCATTTTAATGTACGCTTTCAGATCTTTTGAATGTCGGGCAGAATATTTAGAAATTTCCAAGTGAAACATAGAACAACTACGCCGATAACATATGTTGCCAAGCAGGACTATACAGATTTACCTCCCCTTGGACGGGGCGACTATGGCATCTAAAATGCATTATCTTGGACACCAACACCAATTTGATTACTCAACATGATATTTCCCAACGTAAAACTCACGGACAATATTAAATACTCTGAATAGGTAACAGTTATTTGCGTCTTAGCCATTATTTTTGAAGATTCTGAGAGAATTTTCGATGTTTACCAGACGGAGGAAACTACAAATTTAACATCAATTTGACCGTAATTCCAGTTATTTTTACATATTCCGTGCCTATCTGACATGGGTTAGAAGCTAGAAAGTGAGATTATAATTCGGACAATTGCTGCGAACCCATCGTCATGGCTATTACGATAATATTTGAGATTTTATCTCGAAATGTCGACTTCGGATAGTAAAACACACCAAAACAAAGATGGGGTAGGGGGAAAGGGGAGGAACGGATATCCAACGAAAACGCCCTTATATGGCAAGTGTGATATACTAGCGTACTCGTATTCTCTCGCAGACTATTATGCGCCAGCAACACTTTTTCCATAAAATACACCTTAGTCATATAGGGAGTAGTCCACAGTTTCGGATTATTGGTCCCCCTCAAAAATTTTAATACAGCAGAGTGTCCGGGTCTGATCACATGATAATTATCCTTCTCTTTTTGGTAACCAGTATTTATAGTACCAAGCTTCTGGGTACTACCATTCCTTCAAAATGACATATGCGGATGGGTGGCTCGGTTGAGCTATATGGCGAGTCGGGCCGCGAAGTCAACCTTCGTCAGTCTCAGTTTCGTACGTTTTTCAGGTGTCTGAAAATAGGGTTATGTTACATATGGAGTATGTGACAAAAAACGGCCTGGTCGACCCCATATTTTGAATAGCTTTTTTATCTCGCCCAGAGACGGGGAACGCTGAGACGAAATCTTATTGAAATCGATTGTCAAGATTTTTCCAGGAAATGAACGAAATATGGCGTATTTTGGGTCATTTTAATAGATTTCTCAGAAAATATGGAGTACGTTCCGATGGAAGAATATTTATCCCGGGTTGAATTTGCATAACTGGCTTGTATGCTGAATTAATGGTATGAGCATTCCCATGAAGAAAATATATACTTTTATATGGGTTTTCTGGATGGTTTAGCATCTCAGAAAACCGGAAGGGCTATACCAAGGGTCTATTTCCAGCAACGAGGGGTCTACTGTGGACTGCACCCTATATGCAATACATTATATACAGTAAAAATATACTCTGACGTATGATACGCTCTGCTGACTTGTAATAAGCCATTTGTCTTGTCATTTTCGCTCAAATTGCTCAGTTTTATACCATTTTAATGTACGCTTTCAGATCTTTTGAATGTCGGGCAGAATATTTAGAAATTTCCAAGTGAAACATAGAACAACTACGCCGATAACATATGTTGCCAAGCAGGACTATACAGATTTACCTCCCCTTGGACGGGGCGACTATGGCATCTAAAATGCATTATCTTGGACACCAACACCAATTTGATTACTCAACATGATATTTCCCAACGTAAAACTCACGGACAATATTAAATACTCTGAATAGGTAACAGTTATTTGCGTCTTAGCCATTATTTTTGAAGATTCTGAGAGAATTTTCGATGTTTACCAGACGGAGGAAACTACAAATTTAACATCAATTTGACCGTAATTCCAGTTATTTTTACATATTCCGTGCCTATCTGACATGGGTTAGAAGCTAGAAAGTGAGATTATAATTCGGACAATTGCTGCGAACCCATCGTCATGGCTATTACGATAATATTTGAGATTTTATCTCGAAATGTCGACTTCGGATAGTAAAACACACCAAAACAAAGATGGGGTAGGGGGAAAGGGGAGGAACGGATATCCAACGAAAACGCCCTTATATGGCAAGTGTGATATACTAGCGTACTCGTATTCTCTCGCAGACTATTATGCGCCAGCAACACTTTTTCCATAAAATACACCTTAGTCATATAGGGAGTAGTCCATAGTTTCGGATTATTGGTCCCCCTCAAAAATTTTAATACAGCAGAGTGTCCGGGTCTGATCACATGATAATTATCCTTCTCTTTTTGGTAACCAGTATTTATAGTACCAAGCTTCTGGGTACTACCATTCCTTCAAAATGACATATGCGGATGGGTGGCTCGGTTGAGCTATATGGCGAGTCGGGCCGCGAAGTCAACCTTCGTCAGTCTCAGTTTCGTACGTTTTTCAGGTGTCTGAAAATAGGGTTATGTTACATATGGAGTATGTGACAAAAAACGGCCTGGTCGACCCCATATTTTGAATAGCTTTTTTATCTCGCCCAGAGACGGGGAACGCTGAGACGAAATCTTATTGAAATCGATTGTCAAGATTTTTCCAGGAAATGAACGAAATATGGCGTATTTTGGGTCATTTTAATAGATTTCTCAGAAAATATGGAGTACGTTCCGATGGAAGAATATTTATCCCGGGTTGAATTTGCATAACTGGCTTGTATGCTGAATTAATGGTATGAGCATTCCCATGAAGAAAATATATACTTTTATATGGGTTTTCTGGATGGTTTAGCATCTCAGAAAACCGGAAGGGCTATACCAAGGGTCTATTTCCAGCAACGAGGGGTCTACTGTGGACTGCACCCAATAACGTTGGGATACATAGAGACTGGCCCCGGGTCCTGTGACCTTCGCCTTGGCGGCGACGTCATATCCCATAATGCCTCTCGTGACGTTGATCCGTAAATGTTATAACACACGTGCGAGCCTTACGTGAAAAACATGAAATGAATTCCACTGTATTCGGAAAGAATATTCGGGAATGAAAAGGCACAAGATATATTGTCTGCTGTAGAATTTAAGGCCAATCTCCATGTATAAACTAAAAGTTGTACTATTAGTATTATGATCACGGACAGACAAATACATGGACAGAATAAAGTGACATTACTGTGGTTAAACAAATGGGGTTACAAATAAAAAAGGAATTGATTCGACTTCTAGGCTCATAAAAATATTCGTTTATCATATTTTTAATATATGTTTTTCTACAATGTCTGAAACACGTTCATTCGAGTAACGTGTGCCAACAAGGCATGGAAAGTCAATCTGATTCCCCAAGACGATGCCAATATACAGTTTTTGACCATTATCTCGATTTTTTATGTTCTGCAGAAGTGTTATATTCACGATCCTATGCTACATTCATGATCCTATAATACAAGAAACATGGGGAATGTATTCAGATTTAAAATTAATTGATGAACTTTCACTGAACCGGACCAAATCTACTTGTCGGCATCTCATGGAAAATTCCCCGCCGGTGAATCGACACGGGTATCTTTTTCAGTAATGTGTTCGCCATGAAATACGAGGAAATCTTCATCAAACTATATATTTCCGAAATGAACATCTCCTCAAGATAGAAGAAATACCAGAATTAAAATCGGATATAGATATGGCGAATCTTCCAAATCAAGTGATCAATTTGCCAGCCGTTGTTATTTATTGGGCACTGCAATTCATCAACAGAAAGCATTTTCGGTTCTATTCCGATATTATCCTTTTTATGGTTATGGTTATCCTTAAATGGTTATTATTGCCTCATCTCTGAGGCCAATTTCTTCTCAGATATCCGAAATGACTTAACTGTTAAATACAGAAGTGAGCGTATGCAACCGAAACTGCGTAGATTGAAATACATACCGGCACTGGCAAATGTAGCCGTTGGATCGCTGATTATATTTTGCAGAATGCAAACGCGATTAGACGTTTCTTTACCTGGAGACAAAATGTTTGCTTGAAAAAAAAGAAAAAAAACAATCCCAACTTTTGTTCTCGTTTTCAAGGTTTCATAAAGAAGCTTAATAGCATTCAGAAAGCAACTCTATGGAAAACATTGCCGACTATACATGCTACACTGGCTGAAAGTTAATCATACCGTTTCGGTCAGCCATAAATGCAGTATTTGCATGCATCACATGGCAGTGTGACTAAACGTCACGGGACCTACGAAGTAGGGAGGGAATTAGGACTCCCGACGCGAACTGAACTCTTGGACCCCCCCCCCCCAAGTTGAAATCCTGCCTAAATTAAGATGGGCACAGCCCAAGTCAGAATCACCGGTGATTTTCATCAAAAATCACCAGAAATTTTCATCAAAAGTAGGTCAGCTCAGAAATTGCTGGTAACAGTCCCCTAATGCACCTTCATGCCAAAAATCAAGGTTGTAATGTCAATGGTTCTCCTTATTTTGCCGATGAAAGGATTCGGATGGACTTACTTCACTCTCACTCATTACCGGACAATTTGCAAATGAGAGCCTACTTCGTAGGAACATAATGTTTTTACCAAATACGAACAATACCAATAAAGCCTGGGAACAAAATACATCAGACAAGCGGATTTCACCTTTGGTAATGGCCAGTTATTCATTGATTGCAAATTTAAGAGTTAAGAATATCTCTTATTAAAGCTTGTCCGGTTGAATATCGCTAGATATTCACGTGGACCTTCTTAAAACTAACACCAGTACGAGGCTTCAGCAAATTAGATGCATCTGTGGCTTATTTGCTCCCGAGCACACCGGACGAAATTTCCTAGATGCATCTCACAGAAATTAACAATTTAAATCAGTGTGCGAAAAATGAACACTATGCAGGCGCACTGAAGAGAAGATATATTTGATGTCGGCATATAGTGAATGATGTTACCACTGTTCTCCTATACCGAGACAAACACACCCAGGCAAATCTCTGTCAAGATTTGATTTGACTGCATTCATTACCAAATTATATTTATTACCATCTGCGCGAACCCAGTCAAATCAAATCTCAAAAGAGATGTCCCTTGGCTTCTTTGCTGTGATGCATAATTGAAGTGGGTGCACCTAGCGCTATAGTGGTTTTACAACTGATATTGAACTGGACATGTGTGGATGATTATTACTGAAAGGATGTGCTCATTTATTGACTTCAATCTTGTGGAAGAGAATGTGCAACAACAGTGATGCTGATTTATATTTATCACAAAAAATATGAGTTCGTAGGGTTACAGGAAACATAAAATTCATTTTGAATGTCTGTAGGTCCTATAAACAACTGGGAAGCACTTGCAGGTCATATAATTTTTATTCTGTCTACTGAAGTCATTTCCAGCATAACAAATGGTGGATTTGGAAAAAAGCTGAAGAAAATAATGAAGAGAGAAAAAAAACGCAGGATGTTGTATTACAAGGCATCACATTTTTTTTGCCTAATATTTAAGTCCTTTCAGTTTTTCAAGGTTCGGTTTTAAAAGCATTTGGAGGCAATGGACTGCTACACACCTAAAATTAGAGAATATTCTGTCAAATGGCATACCAGTACTCTCTATCCCACATTTCAAAGTCTATTTATAACAGTGTTCATGGTACTGCAGAGAAAAACATGTGACTCCACATTCATTGGAAGCCAGTCCATGGATCAAGTCCGTCTGATTCACAATCAGTCCATGTTATACTCCTCTCAGTTCAGATATTAAAGATTCAGTTATTTTAATATTTTGGATGTGTATTATTCCATATATGGAGGCCTGTATCATTCAATACTCTGTTGTTTCTCAAAAAATCATAATGTAAGAGTTAATATGTCCAGTCCACATTGAAGAGAGCATGGGTCTGCATTTTCAAAATGTCTTTTATTTCTGTTTCTCTTCACTTCTGGTATTTCAATCTTCAAGCTATAAAACAAAACAAATGTAAGTTATGATATATATGAAAAATCTTAAATGACCCATAGAATCACATCAACATAGCAAGTATACTTCGTTCTACCTTTTAAAGAGCTATTTTTTCACTGAAGTCATCTAAATGTCCACTTCACAATTGTCCATATGTGGTGAAATGAGTGATGAATGTTAATTAATATGGATGTAAAACAATTTTTTTCACAAACATGCTACATGAATGATAATTGATTCTTTTGCTATCCAAGATAAATTACCCCAATTTGGCTTGTGATGATAGCTTACATATTGATATTCTACATTGAATTCTTCAACACATTTTGAGACTGAAACTGTCATTTTCTTGTTTTGTGAAAGATAATCTGTCCATG
>JAVTVY010055181.1:0-31378 GCA_036873755.1 Hanleya hanleyi
TGTAGGCGTATGTATTCGAACTAGTAGAAATAACGTGGTCGTTAATAGTAACCTCCACCTGGGAAAATAGACTGGCTATGGGATAGTTGACACACCCTACGCGAGCGTCCTGTGCGAGCGGTGAACCGTCACCATTCGTTACTTTACATTTAAAATAAAGTTGAGACTGCGAGAGATCTACGTATTCCGTTGACTTGACCACAAATTCGATTGGAGCCATGTGCGATAAAACGGCTAGAGGTTGGAACTCTATCCATGTACCCTTCTCGATACTAGTTTGAGTCATTGGAGTTTGAAACAAGTCCAGCTCTGATTTTACGGCCGAGGCCGACTTTTCGTGTATTACAGCCATTACTATCAAAACGCTTCTATCTCACTACTGGGTATACGTCTTCTCCGTCGCTTAGTCGGTCGACTGACTGATCTCCGACTATTTACTTTGCCCGCGGTCGTACCTCTGGATTTTAAAGACTGTCCGAGATTCCTACCGTGTATGATGTCATTAGCCACGTTAGCCAATGTTCGTTTAGCTACAGGGGCTATGGATTTCAGACCGCTCTTCAGTATAGGAAATGCCATTTTCGCTAGACTTCCAAACAAATTCGATAAACCAGCTCCGTGTTGTATTGAAGCTCCGTGGAACACAGGCATCATTCCACCAGCCTGATGCATGTAATAATTACAGTAGGCTCCCTCATCGCATCGATAAGGAACACGCATGGTTGAATCTAAATCCGGCGCTTTCTGAAGTGTAGTGTACAGATGACCTTCCCAGACCGGAAATGAATAGGTTTTCCGGTATCGTCGCATATAAGTATTTCGATAGAGTGAAAATTAGTCTGTACCAAAGGGAGGTAATACGCTTGTAGGAATGTTCGCGATACAACAGCGCCACCCCCACCCTCTGTGGTTATCGCTCTTAATAACGGGACTCTGCTATCCCCGACGATTTGTGGCTGCACGATGTCGGAATATACGTATATAGTGTCAACGGATAACAAGACTACAGGGCGAGGGCCGGTTATAGTTTCGTGGAGTGCAGCGCCGGCGTCGAAACCGAGTAATAAAGCTAATTCTTTATGTAGAAATATTTTATTTCTGTTTTACAACGACCTTGTCCCTTCGTATAGATAAATTTTATGTGGGGCGTTCTCACTTTGGAATTGATTTCTCTTATGAGCTGGGTCGGGCTTTCGTAATTGGTCGACTTGATCGAGGTCATTACGATCTTACCATCACCCTCGTCATACGCGATATCACAACCCTCAGGCGGTAAATTATCCCAAGTTTTAGGTTATTGAATTTGACATAGGGCAACCTCAAAAGTGTCGTCTAGTTGCAGACCTTGAAGTAGATGCGTCTTATAATTATGGGTTTTGTTGTCGGGATAACTCTTCAGACTCGAATTACTGGGTAGGGTGATGTAAAACTGATTCATGGTCGAGTTGTTTGGATATCACGTTCCGGGACCCAGGAATCGAAATCAGGCGGATAGCCTAACCATCGAACTAAGCACTCTTTCACCCCTCTACGAGTGCGCCTTCTTAATACCCTTTCCACTAGGTAAAAATCGTCCTCCGATTTCTGTACTTTTTGTAGCTCGAGTCCGTAGAACGTACCTTTGATAACTTCACCGTTGAAATCTTTTATTCGATATACAGGCGGTATCCTGGGTATTCTCTCACACACAATAAAAACCTCTCGAGTGAAATTAGCTGTATGACCTTTCTCAAATGTTAATTTGGCCTTACTAATTCGCACTTGATCGCCGACTTCAAATTTGAATCTGACTTTTTCGGGTATTCACTCATTATATAAATAATTCGAGACATCCTCTTCAGTTTCTTCCGTTACTTCGATTGGTGGTCTACCTATACTCCTATGATATGACTTGTTGTAACCGGATACGATATCGGGGAGGATATCTATATAACGCCTCGTGTTATTGGCTGTCAGGTACTTGAATAGTAGAGCCTTCAAAGTTCGTATAACTCGCTCGACACAGGAAGCCTTTATAGCGCTATAGGTATAGAAAAAATGTATTCCATATCTTTTTAAGAGTGCCTGGAATTGGTTATTTAGGAACTCTGTCCCCCGATCGCTCTGAACCGATGTAATCGAAACACCAGTATCCAGTATTGTTTTATACGCCCGGGTGAGCGCGGGGCCGTTTTTACTTTTTAAGGGGATGACCCGAGTAAATTTGGGGAAAACATCGATACAAGCAAATTTATAGCCGTCATTATATTTACTGTAGGCCGATAAATCCGCTAGGTCTAGTTGATGTTGGCAATTTAGACCACCAGTAATTATACGATTTCTCGCGAAACGTTTTCTAGCGGGTTTGTGCAGGGTGTAGGTATCCTGCTTAGATAACCATTCCCGAATGAATTTCCTACTAACATTATACCCCTCATAACTACACTTCCGGTATAACTTTTCAACGCTTCGAAGACTAGCCTCATTCGAAGGGTTATAAAACACATTTTTGAGATATCCTTCCATCTCATATACAGCCCGTACGAAGATTATAAAACAACTAACACAAAATATTGAAGTTCGATGTATATATTGATAAAGAATATATACACATTAAACATGTGTACAATCGATATGTAAAGCATATAAACAATATTATTTCCACATTCATATATACAATGTGATAGAGAATACATATGCACGGTAATATATATATTCATATACTAAATCGTATAGTTCATTTCGTTCAGTCATTGTATCAGTTCATATCGCTTCAACAGTTCATCGCGATTATTATGTCTCCCCCAACTATGTTGGGGGGAGACATCTAGTGTTTGTGCTGTCTGTCTGTCTGGATGGATGTCTGGATGTCTGGATGGATGTCTGTCCGTCCCCTTGCCTTGTCTGCAAGATATCTTGAGAACTACTGGATGGAATTTCACCAAACTTGGATGGAAGCTTCATTGGGATAGCCCCCTCATTTGATTAGGTTTTGGTGTATGTGGGTTCATTCATCCGTGTCCGGTGTCCGTCCGTCCGTCCATCTACTTATACATGTATATACAGGGCTTGTCTGCAAGATATCTGGAGAACTACTGAACAGAATTTCACCAAACTTGGATGGAAGCTTCATTAGGATAGCCCCCTCATTTGACTAGGTTTTGGTGTGTGTGCCTGCATTCGTCCGGTGTCCGTCCGTCCGTCCATCTGCTTGTACATGTATATACAGGCTTTGTCTGCAAGATACCTTGAGAACTATTGGATGGAATTTCACCAAACTTGGGTGGAAGCTTCATTGGGATAGCCCCCGCATTTGATCAGGTTTTAGTGTATGTGTGCATGCATTCATCCGTGTCCGATGTCCGTCCAACCGTTCATCTACTTGTACATGTATATACAATGAAAATCGCTTCTTTGTAATTAATATTTTTAGATACGCAGCTTTGTTTAAGATACTTATTGCTACATTCATTTTATAGCACTTTCCCTTAAATTATGTGCCCATTCAAGGCAAGGTGGGAGGTTGGGGGAGACGTATGTTTTTGCCCAAAAAAAACAACCAGCATAGGCTTCACGCCAGAGCGGCAACTCAAGGGTCAAAGCGGAACCTCTAGTTAAATACAGTTTTCACCAATTCAACCAGTCTCCGGGATTGCACTTACGACAACGCAGCGCTCCGATCTGGTTCATATGATCATCTCGCAAATAGCACGGGACTTCGTCTTCTTCTTCACTAGGCTGATTTGTTACCACAACTGAGTCTGTATCCGACGATTGAGGTGTAGGGGTAGCTCTCGGGTATTCCGGCTCGTGGGGTTCGTCGACTTTGTCGAAGGCGTTGACTGGACAGTCGTTAATGACCCCGACGTCAGTGTTGACTTCATCGAATATCCGCCGGAACAATCGATATTTTTCGTCATTGCGAACCCTCGAATCCCGGGGGATAATTTATCGGCGGCGTCTTTCATGTACCAGCTTCTGAGGTGGACTAGCCATCTGCCGTTGAATTGAGAGCAGAATAAATAATAATCATCGGTTAGATGTAATGGTTGCTCCGTTCGCTGTTCCAAATCAAGGCAGGCATCTATGCCGTCGGCAAACTTCTGGATGTTCGTCCAGCCCTCTTGGTTGATTTTTATCATCGGACTGACCGGTTTCAATTTTCCGTTGAACGGTCTGAACCTTTGAAATTCGAGGATGGCCCGGTTCTCTATGCCGAGGACTCGTACGTATAATTCGCCTGCTATACAATGCATCTTTACGGTTTGGATATAGCTGGTTGCTGGAAACGATGTGAACAGTGTATATAACTGAGAGTGTTATGTCCAGAGGCGCTTTGATATTCCTTTATATGAATAACAGTCGGTTACAGCTGGTATCCAGTGATAATAAATACGTGTACCAGCTGTTTATTGTTATCACCAGTTTTGATTATTTCGACTGCTTCATTCGCCAATAACCACAAAACTCACAACTACAACAGGTTGGACAAATAACATTCCCGAATGACACCTGCCGGGCGAAACACGCGCAATCTCGGCATAAACTAACTCGACATTTTCCACAAACTTCGACGCCTAATGACTGGTTACCGTTTTTGCAAACTCTCGGCGAGAATAAACGGGATAATTCTTCTACACATTTGCGTGTTTTAATCTCCGGAAGTGAAGGGGAATCATTTAGGAGAATGGTTGTCGGACTTCTTATACCCGCATTCCAGTCATCGTCATTATAAACCGTTCGTGTTTCAACGACCGCATCTATGGCAAATACATTCTCCAAACTGGGCCAACCGGAACTACCTAAAATGTCCGCATTTTCTCGTACGAATCCAGCCCATACAGAGTTATTATCCTGTAAAAAACATACAATTGATATATTAAAAGTGAGCAGTCATTATATTGAACTCGGCTATAATCGAATTTTAGATAATTTACAACGCCGTTCACTATGTACATCATTATATCGACAAAGTCGTGTGATTAAACGTATCAGTATTGTCGGTGAGTAAGTCGTAATAAAATTGTAGTACTTACGGACGATTCTTTAGGTTCGATGGTATTTTTCAGTAAATTCGCCATTCCGAAGTAAGATATAAATCGAATACTATTAGACATATATTTCGACAAGCGGTTCTCAAATAATGATTTATTTCACGGTATACCCTTTCAACTCCCACTATACGTTGATCGTTAATTACATACCCTAACTCAATCGATATCGTTCTGTAAATATAAGCAGTATAAACATTCAAAACCCAATGTTACCATACACTGATTGAAATAACTCATGAAGGCTATAATTGAAACGCCCTCCTATATTCAAACCGTGCCATCTCTATTTATTCTATCACAGCTGTTACCACTACACAGCCGTATACGTTCACATCGACAGGTACTAAAATCAATACAATTATGTAACATGACCGCCCCCATCTGTACATCGAGGTTATAATCAATATCTACCGCGTCATTATTAGCCGAGTATCACCATACACTGATTGCAAGGCCTTTTTGTAAAAATTAATATAGAGCCTACAATATAGAGCGTATATATGAACGGTTAGCGTACAGATTCGGACAATTTATTGACATGAATCCGTACTACATATATATATATATCGAAATAACATCTTTTTGTAAAAGCGATATAAAACCTAAAATATATGTCGTGTTATTTAATCGTTATTAATGATTAACGTATAAATTCGAAAGGTTTATTAATAATATCATATGTAGATCTATACTATATATATATATATATTTAGGTAAATTATAACGTATATAATTTATTAATATCCAGGTATAATAATTTATACAAATAGAAATTGATAATGACGTATGACAGTGGTCGGTGGGTGATGGTGGATTGCGGTGGCTATGTAGATTTGGGAGGAGGAGGCTATGTGGATTTGAGAGGAGGAGGAGGAGTAATACCTGTGATATTGCTTCTCTACTACTAATCTCATAGCGGCGTTCAAGGA
The DNA here is from genome assembly GCA_036873755.1 of Hanleya hanleyi. Classification (NCBI taxonomy): domain Eukaryota; kingdom Metazoa; phylum Mollusca; class Polyplacophora; order Lepidopleurida; family Hanleyidae; genus Hanleya; species Hanleya hanleyi. Next base: position 5,963 of record JAVTVY010055181.1, read on the forward strand.
CATCTTCAAGACCGAGCGCAAACCCTTGTATTTGCAAACCGACGAAGGCACCGAATTGCTGAACAGACCGATTTCTGAAAGCCCAGAAGGTCTTCTCCTTTCACACGTACAACGAGACGAAGGCTACCGTTGTGGAAAGGCTCAACCAAACATTCAAAGGTCGGATGTACAAGCACTTCACGGCTAAGAATACACGGCGTTACATCGATGTTCTTCCGAAACTTGTGAGTGGTTACAATCGAGCCTATCGCCGGAGTATACAGAGAGCCCCTGTTATCGTTACCAAATGCAACGAATCCCAAGTCCGGCGTATCTTGTACCCCATGCAATCGCAACGACGGACGAAGAAGGTGTTCAAGTACGCATCAGTAAATCCAGGGGCAAGTTCGAGAAGAGTTACTTCCCCAACCGGAGCGATGAGCACTTCCTGATTAAACGGCGCCTACCCCGACAACCACGAGTCTATGAGCTGGAAGATCTTCAAGGGGAACCGTTGCAAAGGAGTTTTACGAGCAAGAGTTACAGCCGGTGGTGAAACAAATGAAGACTACTACACTGTGGAACGCATCCTGAAAACCAAGCCGAGGCAAGACGATGCACTTCGTGAAATGGAAAGGCTGGCCCAGTTCCTTGAATTTCTGGGTCGCGGCCAACCACATGAAACGACTATAAAACCAGACACCACCGCCGTCACCCTTCAATCCACGCTCGATCATGAACACGGTGCAACCGTCTCTGAACACAGCGTCTCCAAAAACGCGCAAAGCACAAGTGGGCCTCATAGTGACATTGCTAACCCTACTGGGTGTGTTGTACGGAGGTGTGTTTTACGACGTAGCCTATCTCAGCACTCTTCTCGTTCCACCACGGACACCCGCTGTGAGTGCCATTCAAGCCAGTCTACAGACCTCCTCTACGCCAGTCAAACCTCATCCAGCGACCACTTCCACACCACGTGTACAATCCAAGTCAACATCGAGCCCTACACCAAGTATTGCAACACCCTCTACGACCACCCGTAGTGAACACCCGTCGACAACGGTACCAAAGCTCGACGCACCGACGACCCCGGTTCCCAACAGCGGGTTACCACGACAGCGGATACTCCTTCAACCATGGACCCCGGTGGCCCCTTCGCCTGCCTCATTGCGGGGCCGACGGGCTCCGACAAGACGCACCTCGTCAGGAAACTCCTTCAACACGCCGACAGCCCTACCCATTGACCGGGTCGTGTGGTGTTACGGAGAATGGCAAGCGGCGTATGCAGCAATGCCCCACATCACGTTCGTGGGAGGCTTACTCAACCTGGCCGATTTGGAACCGGACACCTTGGTGGTCCTGGATAATCTCATGGCGGAGACGGATGCGCGGGTCACTCAACTCTTCACCAAAGGCAGTCATCATCGTCGTCTCAGCATCATCTACATTGTGCAGAATCTGTTCAGTAAAAGTAAAGAGCAGCGGAACATCAGTTTAAATGCCCACTGCCTTGTGGTGTTTAAAAACCCGAGAGATACCGCTCAACTGCGGCACCTGGCGAGATAGATTTACCCCGGACGCACTCAGTTTGCATTGGAAGCCTTTACAGATGCGACAACGCCTCAACACGGGTATATGCTCTTCCACCTGAAGCAAGCCACCCCCGACAACCTTCGAATACGGACCGGTATCTTTCCCGGAGAGACCTACGACGTGTACATGCAAAGATAATGTAAACACACTCACAGTGGTTCCCCCAGCTGGGGTGTGTATGTGATGATGGGGATAATAAAAATATGTAGAACACACCTTTCCTGTTCATGTTGACTCTGTAGTCCACTAATAAAAAGGGTAGGTTTGGAGGTTCCAGCGTTAGTTGAACAGGATGTCTGCTCGAGTACGGAAGCACGCTCCGTGTAATGAAAACAACCCCATGAGTTGGTTCGGACTATTGTACGAGATTGGTCTCAATATCTTAAAAGGGAACGTGCCACTGACTCCAGCTCAGAAGAGGAAGTTGGCAAAGTATACGACAGGTTTCCGGACCCTGGTCCAGAAGCGACTCTCCCAAACACAGAAGAAAAAGATCATACAGAAAGGCGGCTTTCTCGGTGCCATTTTAGCCTCCGCTGGCTGGCTCTGTGCTAGGGCCAGTATTGGGTGGACTCTTCGGTCGACAATGAATCACACGCAAAAAATGGTCCTCGACGAACCACGTCTGCTTCAAAGCCTCCAATCACCGTATCCGATCCCACCTACAGTGAAGACGATGAACACCCTCGATCGCGAGATGCAACAGATCTTACAACGACCGGGGTTAAGCAACAGTGAGAAAGTACACCAGTACAATCAGACGCTTCAACGGTACATCACGTTCATGGGACAATACAAGGCCCCTGAACCAAGCCCGGTGTCAGTCGCACAGCCAGCACGCGTACCGCCACCATCACTTGTCCCACAGCCGCCATTACCAGGTGTACCACCTACAGCCGCACACGAAGTCATAAAGAGTGTACCCGCGTCGTTCAAGTAACAAGCTGGCTTGGCATTACAGCGAGTGAAAGATAATCCGAACATGACTTGGGATGATCATGGCGAACTACTGGTACAGAACCAGGTGGCTCCAGGTACCCACATGACGGATTTAGTAAATGACCTGATGCGTCAACGTAGGTCGCGCACGGATCCTCAAGGATGGGCGGTGTTTGCTCAAGGCTTGAAAGACATGCATGTGTCAAAAGAATTGGTGGAGAATGCTCAGCGCTGGGCCTGATGCAGCGTGACCAGCAATCGCCGTAAGTCACAACGACAGACTCGACCCCCACGGACCTGGGAAGCCGAGTGGGAACCGGAGTCACCACCCAAAACACCACCCCCGGTCAAGACACCCCACCTCTCCAGAGCCGTGACACGTAGCAAGTTACCGCGATGATCACGACGCCGGAAACGAGCTCCCACGGCCTGGGAACCCTACTAAAACCAACAGCGGTAGCAGGAAAGCTCAGTCGTCATGGTTTACCTCACACTACCCAGTAACAGCTCGGATGCGGTGTTTCCCAACAACAGCTTGACCCATTATATCAGGCAACTGCCACATCCCTTACATCTCCCCGGACGTTGGGAGTGTGGCCTAGTGGATATCCAGTACCCGTATACGTGGTACAACGTGCAACATTATACGGTGTGGTACGAAGTCGTATACGAAGGCAAGACCTACAAGTTCACTCATTTCGAAGGCCAGTACCCTACACCCAAACTATTCATCGAGTCGTTGGGTAACCTCATCAAGAGCAAGACTTCTGGGGGTAAAAGTATCTTCCCGTTTTCGGATTACCTGCACATAGAGTACCACGAGTGGAACCACAAGTTCCTGATCATCCTCCAGAGCAATGTGACCGTACGTTTCAGCAAGACGTTGAAGGAGCTGCGTGCCCTGGAGACGGATTACTATGTTGGGCCCGGTCGGCTCCAGGGGAAGACCATGCTGGATCTTCAGGCTGGCTTGTATGGACTCTATGTCTATTCGGATGTGGTGGATGGTCACATTGTTGGCGATATAGATGCGCCCCAGCTCCGCGTCTGTCCAGTGCAACGGAACTACGGAGATCAGGTCACACAGAGCTGTAACCACGTACTCTACCGGTGCGACAGATTGACATCAGTACCATCACCATCGATATAAGGGTTGATACCGGACAACCTCTGGCATTCGAGATTGGGAGGTGGTGGTCAAACTTCATTTTCGACAAGCACGTTCTCCCAACTTTGTATAATGAAGGTACCTTAGGAGTTCAATGCACGCAACTATGTGGACTATTATACCCAACAGGCCGGGGGTGGCCTTCCTGTCTTCGCAGGTACACGCATTCAACGAGGATATGGGCTGTGGAACATACTCGGGAGCATCGTCAAAACGTTCCTGCCCTTGGTGACGCGTGGGATAAAAGCTGTCGACAAACAGCGGTCCGCAGTGGGGTGCAAGCCCTGGGAGATGCGTTCAGCGGTGTCCCCGTTCGAGAAGCATTCAAACGCCGAGCCAAAGAAGCAGGAGGTGTCTTGGTCGTCAAAGCACAACGAACCGTAGGGAATAAAAGACCTGCACCGCCGAGACTGCGCACCAGTCGACGACCGACCCTCCGAGGACGCACATATAAGACCCGGGATATCTTTGCGTAAAAATGTTCTTAATCCACACAGAGTCCTGCCCCTCCATCAACAGTGAATTTGATCTGTGGACCGTTCCGCCCACACAGATCAGTGCCGAGGAAGGATTATGGGTGGAGCATCTCCCGCTCCCCAGCATCAACGAAACAGGGCCCATCGAATTCACCATCAGCAATGCAGATACGGCCTATGTGGATTTAGCTCATACGTACTTGTATGTGAAAGCCAAGATCGTCAATGGCGATGGCTCCATAATCGTCGACCAGGCAACGATGGGCCCGACGTATCTCTGGCTGCACTCTATATTTCAACAGGTGGGTATTTTTCTCAGCGACAAACTCATCAGTGACTCGACCAACACGTACCCCTATCGAGCCTACATCGAAACGCTGTTGTCGTATGGACGAGAGGCTAAAACATCTCAGTTGACAGCCCCTTTATTCTACCGGGACTCACCCGAGCACATGGGCACGGAGAACGCCAATGCGGGATGGAACAAACGGAGGGGTTTCACTGCGAACGGTCTCATCGGTCGACTGCACGCAGTTCTCTTCATACAAGACCGGTACCTCTTGAACAAGATCCCCATCAAAATTCGATTGATACGGGCGCCCCCAACCTTCGCCTTGATGGCCACTGACGTAGACGGGCATGTACCTGGCTGAAAGATAATCATCTAAGACGCAGTCCTGTATGTCCGAAAAGTGAAACCGAATCCAGCCGTCCAACTTGGGCACCTCAAGGCCTTGAATGCCTATCCGACGTGTGCAAACCAAAGTGTTCTCTGTGCCTGCCGGGAATATGAGCACCAACAAAGAAAACCTGTTCCTTGGGGAACTGCCCAAGCGATTGATCATGGCCTGTGTGGAGAATACCAGTTTCAGCGGAGCCTACCCAGAGAACCCGTTTGACTTTAAACATTTCGGCATCAATTTTGTGGCCGGGCATGTGGACGGCCAACAGGTCCCAGCCACGGTTTGGGCGCAGGAATTTCATTCGAGCCTATCAGAGCCTGTTTACAGCGACCGGTCAAATCAGCCTGGATGAAGGGAATATGATCAGTCGGGAGGACCCCCACATTAGAGAACGACCATCAGCTGAAGCTCGCCTGGCAAGGCAACTTACGGTTGGAAATCCACTTCGCACGAACCCTCCGGAGCACCATCAATGTGATCTGCTACGCCGAGTTTGACATCATTCAAGTGGACATGGCGCGCAACGTCCTGTGTGACTTTGCCACCTAACATGGATACAGACCAGATTACCACTGTGCTGGAGAATGACCCAGGGACACGTATGGTCTTTCAAGTGGTGTTCGCCGGAGATGTGTTTCCGTTAGACCGTGTGTATCCGGCCGCATACGTGCTCAACACGGACCCGATGGATCTTCCCGGTCAACATTGTGTGGCCGTGTACTTGACAGAACAGCAGGGCAAATACTTTTATCCGTACGGCCTGCCACCCCTCGATCCCGATTCCACAGCCTTCATGGACGAAGGCACTGAGACGTGGTGTTGGAACAGTCAAGCGTTGCAAAGCCTGAGCAGTAACGTGTGCGGCCGTGTACTGCTTGTTTTACCTCTACCGCCGTTGCCGTACAGATGTTTGACGAGTACCCCCAGGCCGAATACCGAGATGTACTGGTGTACGCAGATCATTTCAATGTACAAGCCCCGTTCTGGGCTTTAGTTCTAACCATTCCAATGTACAAGCCCCGCTCTGGGCTTCAGTTTTCACGTGGTTGTTCTGACGCTGTTTTTGTTTTTTATTGTCGTTCTTGAATAAAAAACATAATGAGATCTCACCCAAAACCCTGTCTTGTGTGTTTCCTGTACAATGGATTAAGAGCTTAAACAAGTGGTCACCACTGCCCGATGCTTGAACATAAATGTGGGATTCTAATTTTAACCAAACTGGTATAGGCCAGTCAATGAATCGGCAGGGAAAGTAGCCAACCAGTGGCCGAGGATGGGGCCAAATGTAACCAATCAATGCCCAACAAAAACAAACATAGGCGTTGCGTGGGATTTCTCCTCTCGCTGTAAATATGGCTATGCATATAACCTTGAAGTGCCAGAGGTATGGTCAGCACTTCCGAATGTCTCCTTTGTCTACTACTCCCGGAGTTTTTATATATGCCTATAATGCTATAGGCTGACTGGTATTGATCCTCACCCTCTGAGTGTCTAAGATCGTCTGACATATTGTCAAAATTTCAGCCTTTGATAATGCTGGGTTGCTAGCCAATGACGTAAAATTCTACGGCTAAACGATAATGCTGAATTTTGATTGGTCAAAAATTACGATTCTGCAAACGCTGTGACGTAATGGCCTAGACAACTGATGCAGACGGCAAGCTGAATGAATTGCGCTCCTTACCAAAATGTATATGCTTTTCCGAGGCAAAAATACATCTCAGCTCCGACGAATCATTGGCGGAACCACATATCATTCGAAAGCCTGGATATGCTTACATTCCAAGAAGAACACATTATAGACGAGGATGGAAAAGTCATTCGCTCTCGAATGGAATAATAACACCTCTAAGGCAGCAACGTGGTTAGCAAGGTAAGCCTGAAGAACTATATTTTCAATGAATGCAAGGCTGTCATGAAAAATAAATCTCTAAGTATGATAAATTCGCGATTTTCCATCACGACAAATGAACACTATACGGCTAAAAAATATCAAGGCAGTTCGTCCGCTCAAAGTCAGAAAAATGTCGAACTTCAAAAATCCATATCTCAACAATCAGAATGTCTCACGTGCTGACACTTCATGACTAAATCGTATAATGTATGTACTTTCTAACCTTAGTTGGATTTGTCATGAAATTATTTATAAATAGTTTATACGAGCACTCTTTTTGTCATAGTAAAACGAAGTTGAAAGCTGTTTTAGTATAGGCTGCAATGGTATGCGCGAAAAGCCGACTCGAATATAAAAATCAATTTGTCCGTAAATATTAAACAGTCAAACTTGTTACGCCAGGACAAACGTTCTCTCATGTGTGTACTTCCTATTTCCTACAGGGATTTATGCAATATGTAATTCTTCTATGATAAACTTGCAATTTACTGAGAGATGGTAGCGAAATTCTTCGTCACAATCGCAGATTTCTATGTCGGCGGAACGCCAATATCAAAGAGCGCGTGCTACAAATGTTCAGTGCACGCGAGGCTGTAAATAAAGATCTGTTTGTTTACATAAATCAGCTGATCGTGTCTGATCTCTAACAAACACAGTTCAGGTCACGTGGGGTGAACAGGCCCCTCCCCTCTGCTCATTTTCTTTTAGAATTGAGACTTAGCCGGGTATAAACCCCTTCCCGTTTCAGTGAATATATTGGGAGTTATACCTTATTATTTCACGGTGGGATTCAAGCCGCGGTTGGGATTCTAGAATTAGCCAATCAAATTCAAGCAGGTCGCTCAAAACTGTGTTTCGCAGATTATGTCGTTGGGATTCTAGCATTTGGAGGGATTCTAGCATTAGCCAATCAAATTCAAGCAGGTCGCTCAAAACTGTGTTTGTTGAGAATTTTGGCAGATTTCGCGTTTAAAGTGAACGTAAAGGCTGTGACAACACACACGTTATGTGGGAGAACTATATTAAAAGTATCAGTTGGCAGCAACAAATATTTTTTGTGATTTTTTCTCTTCCGAAAAAATAATTCCAAACACCGGAATAATTGACTGGTACAACAATCGACTGGGGTCGGCCATGTTCGTCTATTAAGTAGCCTTGCGCCAATGAAAACGCTTCCTTGTAGCACGTGATATTTTCCTGTGACGTAGTATCACTTTGTTGTAGCTTTGCTGTACCACGAATTGTAATGGCGGAGGTGGAGGACTCGGTTGTTTCAAGCGTGTTTTGACTGTGTTGCGTGTCTCCAGCAAGTGTTTACCGAGCTGAAACTTGTCAGGGCGCAGTGATGGCAAGCAAAATACATCCGTCTCGGGTTCTCCTCTGCTACCGCTACAGTCGGATAAGTTATCATTACACAGATTCCCGTTAGGGAAGCCGGATCTTCTTGAACAGTGGCTGCACAACATCGGCAGACTGGACTGTACTCCAACCGAGAAATCTGTGCTGTTTTCGGTCTATTTTAAAGCCGAATGTTTTCAACCTGACCTCTACGGAAGGCTGATGTTGACGCCCAGCAGGAGAGCCAGGAGGCGAAGGAAATTAAAGAAGATGCAATCCCAACAGAATTGTCGCATCGTAGATCAAAGACACCGAGATCAACAACATCGATTCAGAAACGTCAGAGTGTGGAAGTTCTGAACTTTTAAGTGAGGTAAAAATAATTTTATTACCGTTTGGCGGGACAGAGACACTGCGAGATAGGCATATTATACGAAGTGTTGAAATCTGGGTCTTCGATAACATGTTTACATGCTTACTGCGCTTTCTAACTCCACCAAGTAGAGAGCTCCCAAGGTGATACGACGTCACTGCTCTGAGGTGAGATAGCCAACATGGCTGCTGCCGGGGAACAATAATACAACAGAGATAATTTCGTTCCTACTCGATGCAAAAAAATCCCCAAAAATATTTGTTGCTGCTGTTTGATACTTTCATTGTAGTTCTTTCCCACAGAGTGCATGTTGCCTCAGCCTTTACGTTCACTTTAAAAAGAAAAAAATGACCATTGCCCTGCAAATGTCGCTCCATAATTATCACCAAACTTTATATTAGACGCGAGGTATCCTCTGTAATTTTTTCAGACTCAAGTTTCCTCTCTCCAAGAAACACACATTTTTGGCACCGTGCCAGGAAATGTCGGTGGGATTCTAGCAGTTGGAGGGATTCTAGCGTTAGCCAATCAAATTCAAGCAGGTCACTCAAAACTGTGTTTGTTGAGAATTTTCGCAGATTTCGCGTTTAAAAAGAAAAAAATGACCCTTGCCCTGCAAATGTCGCTCCATAATTTTCACCAAACCTTATATTAGACGCGCGGTGTCCTCTGTAATTTTTTCAGCGTTGTACAGCCCTGTATTGCAGTGTTAGAGTCAATTTTCCTCTCTCAAGAAACACACATTTTTGGCACCGTTCCAGGAACCGGCCGCTATAAAAGAAGCGAAATTCTGAAAACTGTATTCATTTTTTGAAAGTTGAGGCGAAGCCCTGTTGCACAACATTACGAGTTCCAAATCACCATGCTGCACAAATCTAAACAGTGAAGTTCTCCGTGTCGATACACTGTCGAAATCGACTGTATTGAACAGTTTATTAGGCAGTACTGGCGACCGTTTGTACGGTACCTTGGAGTAGCCGACGAGGTCGTCGATCACGTCAGGATACTTCACTCGTACGACCACAGAAAACAGATCTGCGAGTGCATTAATACCTGGTACCGGCTAAAAAAGAACGGGGCCTGTAGACAGCAACTGCATGATAGAGGCCTTTACGGCGTGCTCACCGCTTGGACTTAGTGGAAAAGTTAGAGTCGGGAGAGTACTGACCATTCCAATAATGCAACATGAACGATCACTGCTGACCCGGAATACAGCCCCCCACCACGACGGAGAACAATTTCACCACAGATCCCGAAGAACCACCCATAGAAGTATTACCGACACAGGAAGTTGTGCATACGATGTACTAACGTCATTGGCCTACTATCCGGCACTGTTTTCAACGCCATCGCCCGATATTGAACTTTTCCGGCTAGAGGATGACACCAGCCTACGCAGCTACGTGGAATCCATCACACCTTTGGGTGTTTATTACGGCATTTAGAGACAGACCAGCTCAGGTACTTTTACCCCAGTCACAATACCCTCGTGTTCGACCATATCTTCACCATTACAGATCGACCGTCCCTGGACACGGTACTGGACCAACTAGAGACCTTGGATAGCTTGGAATGGCCCGACAACAACGCCCCAACACCAAATGGCAGGTGGAGATGACGACGAATGTTACGTTTTACGCGACTAAAATGATCGACCCAATCAACTTACCGCCCTGGCTAAACTAACAAGGGTTTCCGAGTCGTCCAGAACCAGATGCGCTCCTACACCCAGCAGCGGGGAGCCTTCTTCTACCCCAAACGCAAAGTTCTCCCAGATGGTGTGACCACAACGTATCTGGACATTTAGAGTGATAAATATACTAAAGATGACCTTACAGTGCAGATATTCCACTGGACTTCAAATGTTTATAATAATAAAAAATAACTGTTGTATATATGTTCTATAACGCGAAAGTGTAGATGAACTTACAATAAGGGCAAATAACTGATGCAAAGTTCTCCCCGATGGTGTTACACAAAACGTATTTGGACATTTAGAGTGATAAATATGCTAAAGATGGACTTAGGCTGCAGATATTCCACTGGACTTAAAATGTTATAATAAGGGAACTAACTTGTATATATGTTCTATAAACGCTAAAATATAGATGAACTTATAATAAGGGCGAATAACTGTTGTATATGTTGTTTTCTCTGTTATAAAATAAAGTATGTTTTTATTACAACAATGTGATTTTTGTTTTTTTTTAATATATGAGCTTCTGAGACCCCATTGGCCTCAAAAATTTGCATATGACGTCTATGCCGTCACTTCCGGTTACGGTCATGGCCAAATGTCGAAGGGTGAATGACGCACACTGTGACGGACTCTTTATGGGCAGGCCCCTCTTTGCCCTGGTGGCGAAAACTGGAACTAGGGGGAGATTACTCCTTGTACTCCTCCGAAGTGGCCCTTTGAGCTGTGCACCCCAGGGATTCTTCCATTCGGTATGGAATAGACTATAGGTCCGTTTTTCGTTCACCAATTATCGTAAAATCTTCATTCCAAATCACTTATATGTATAGCCTATATTTTCTGAAAGAGCACGATTAAAATATTATTTTAAGATATAGCACTGCTGTGTTATAGAAAAATGAATCTCGAACATTCTCCTCCAAGCTTGCTTCATTTTTCCTAGAAAACCCCATAAAATGTCGAAAAAATTCGGCTCAATTTCCAGAACAATCTCTGAGAGCGATTTCAATTAAACTTCTTACTCATGTTCCCTGGTCCTGTCTCAAGGAATGCGTGAATGAGTGCTGATTTTTAGGCACACCCAAGGGGCATAACTGAGGCAGCTATTACCCATCATGGCTCTGTAAATTTGTATCTAATACCGCTTATGCCGATGCTAGGGGCCGTGTGGTCATATCATCCAAGTTGCCACATGAACAGGTACTATAAAAGCGTACCTGAGATACAACACTTATCACGGATCGTTAGATTCTTGGTATGTGCTTTAGAATAGGTTAACTGGAAGACTATACTGTGAAGTCATGTGGCTCTGTCAGTATGTTGGCATCTCTTCCCACTTCCCTTATATGTGTTGTAATTAAGAAGACAAGAAGAATTATGATGTCGCAGAACACGGGCAGTCTATCGTAATATGAAATTAGTCTAGGGCCATTACTACGAAACTGCGGAGGGTCACCTAATATCATATTAATACCCGCTATTGTAAACGAGCTTCTGTTGGTATTATTGACCTACTTCCGACAGGGGGCGTCACCAGTCGTGTTACGTCACTTCCGGTTCCGGTCACGTCACCGGAAATGACCTTTGTCCCCTGTGCACCATTATTAATATCCGGTATTGTGCGCATGCGCAGGGGTCAAAGGTCACCTCCGGTCTCGGACCGGAATCGGAAGTGACGTCACAAGATTGGTGGCGCCTTCTGACCTAAATCATTCACGAAAACATTGTTATTGTATTCCGATCACGTGGTGGGGTCAGGGCCTCTCTGAAAATTTTGACTGCTCCTGCCGCTGAAAGACACATACTTTATTCCAACATCATCGGTTGAAATGGTAAACTGCTCCGCTTGTAGCTTCCGATGTTCATCCATTGCACGAATTTCAAATAGTTCACGGTTGTAAAAGAAATTTGCCTGAGTACCGATGAGGTTTCTTCGTTGAAAACACCTACATCACAAAAGGCGCTTCTCGTCATTTTCTGTGAATCGGTCTCCACGCTTTTTAACGAAACCTACACCTGCTACAGTGAGTTCTTTCATGCAGATATAAAGGCTATGTCGGAATGTCAAAAACTCTGAATCGTGCTTCTTGAAGATGTTAACTTGGTGCTCCTTTTCCTGAGATGTCTTATAATCCAGCTACGATATGTGTAGACTGTTAGGGAGATAGTACATGCCGTCCGGTCGACGAGTCTCCATCACATATCCTGCAAATATCAAGCGGTAAAGTTTCTGGACACAGTAATGTTTTCATCTGGGCTTGAGGAACTCCTCCCCCCCCCTCCTCCCAGTCCGCATAAACGTTATGCGTTATCTTGTCCTGTTTTTGGTGGGAATTCTATTGGCTAACTTCGCTAACAGGCACATGTTTCCCGTACCTGTTTGTTCCATCAGCATATATCAACTGTTGCCTAGGAATGCTAAACAGGTATTCTGTTGAAGGATTCAAATCAAAATTACTTAATTGGTCATTAAAATCGTCATCTAGGGCTACATCACTTGGATTCACTTCCACCAAGCTCGACTCCATTGTGCAGATAACAGAAGTTTCGTCAGTTTTAAAATCTATTATTGCACGAGACAGTCAAGTGATGTCTACTCCGCCCAAGTGGAATATAGATGACATGTGCCAAATCGCCGCCTTCGTGTAATCGAGCCAAACATGGTCTAACCTACACAAAGAGCGGCAGTGTGTTGTTTTATCGTACTAATGCTGCGTTATAGACCGGCATTGTAACATTTCATAGCGTCTCTTTTGTTTCATAGAGCAGCAATGTGGCCTAAGGGAACAGCAATGTAGTGTATTGGGAGTCAATCTCAGTAAACTCAGATATAATATCACGGAATATTATATCTGAATTCAGCCCTATATAAATCCCGTGCGAGTTGAAACTACTATTGTTAGCCAATCAGATGGATAGCTGGTTGTAACTATTTCAAAATCACGCCCACAGTAATTATACACGGTAGCTCGTGGTCTAATATATAAACATTACCCTGAAACAGTTTCCAAATATGGCATCATTTCCAGACAGGGTCCGTAAACATCAAACAGTTTACTCTGTCTTTCTTAGGGGTAGAAAATATCAAAAGATTGTGCCGTGCGAAGATGTTAATCTCCTTGAAGTAAACGTCAATCATTGTCAGAGCGAAAAGGTTGAATGGTCGTGATTGGCTTATTAAGGAATCTCGTAGAATATCGGCGAACATCTCGCACGAAGTTTTCATAGCGTTACGTCTAGATGGTATTCCCCTGATTTACCATCTTGGTTTACCTAGATTGATTGGGAGTGAGTTCAGCATACGGTGGTTATTTTTGCTAGTTTTGGGCATAATGCATAAAGTCAGTGTACTGTACAGAGTGTCAATATACTGTTACAGAGAGCAAATATAGTCTAGTAGAGCGTAAATCGAGTTGTATATGACGTCAATGCAGTGTAAAATCGTCAATGTAGCGTTACTAAGCAACATTCTAGTGTTATAGAGCGTCAGAGTGGTGTTATAAGGTACCAATTCAGAGCTATAGAGCGACATTGTAGTGTTTCATAGTGTCTGTGTCGTGTCACATAGCGACAATCTGGTCTTAGAGAACAGGGTTTTAGCTAAAACACAACATCAACGTAGTGTACTGTGAGTGAGTTCAACATAAGGTGCGTTTTGCATGATATGTAAGTAGTATATATTACTGATTTAAAGCCTTATTGACCTACTTATTTGTTCCCCCGGGTAAAATTTAAGGGGGTGGTCACGTGGCGATCACGTGATCAATGCATGTACTGACCTGTCTGTGGGGTTTTGCCCGCAATATCGTACACGGAGGTGACCGAAGATGTCACGGAGGTCACAGGGTAGGGAGCGAGTATTTAACTCTTGCATCCACCAGGGGGCGCTGTTTTGACCTGTGAACATGTATTGACCTGTCTGTGGGGTTTTTCCCACAATGTCGTACACGGAGGTCACCGAAGAGACACGGAGGTGCCCGAAGATGTCACGGAGAGTTCGGTGAGGTCCGTGAAGATGTTACGGGGATCTCCGAAGAGACACGGAGGTGCCCGAACATGTCACAGAGAGTTCGGTGAGGTCCGTGAAGATGTTACGGAGGTGGCCGAAGAGACACGTAGGTGCCCGAACATGTCACGGAGAGTTCGGTGAGGTCCGTGAAGATGTTACGGAGGTGGCCGAAGAGTCACGGAGGTCGCCGAAGAGTCACGGAGACAAATGGGGTTTTTCCCACAATATCGTTCACTTCCGAGTCTCTTCGAGTCTCTTCGGTCACTTCCCACGAAAAGACACGGAGATGGCCGAAGACACACGGAGATCCCCGAAGAGATGTCACGGAGGCGCCCGAAGAGTCACGGAGGTGTCCGAAGTCACGGAGGTCACCGAAAAGACAATTTGTGTTTTATCTAGATTGGGTAGATAACTTATTTTTCTACTTTCTAAGACAGTCGCCTGTGACTGTATGCAAATTAGCTGAACCACTGACAAGGTTGCGGCTCATCTTCCTTGGTATATAAGAAATCCAAGGATCTTAAAGTGTATATACATGTGCATACTGTTCAATGAAAATGGTAATATCTGAAGACAGTGTGCCGAACACCTGATCGGAGATCCCCGAAGAGACACGGAGGTGCCCGAAGATGTCACGGAGAGTTCGGTGAGGTCCGTGAAGATGTTACGGAGATCTCCGAAGAGACACGGAGGTGCCCGAACATGTCACGGAGAGTTCGGTGAGGTCCGTGAAGATGTTACGGGGATCTCCGAAGAGACACGGAGGTGCCCGAACATGTCACAGAGAGTTCGGTGAGGTCCGTGAAGATGTTACGGAGGTGGCCGAAGAGACACGGAGGTGCCCGAACATGTCACGGAGAGTTCGGTGAGGTCCGTGAAGATGTTACGGAGGTGGCCGAAGAGTTACGGAGGTCGCCGAAGAGTCACGGAGGTCTCCGAAGAGACAAATGGGGTTTTTCCCACAATATCGTTCACTTCCGAGTCTCTTCGAGTCTCTTCGGTCACTTCCCACGAAAAGACACGGAGATGGCCGAAGACACACGGAGATCCCCGAAGAGATGTCACGGAGGCGCCCGAAGAGTCACGGAGGTGTCCGAAGAGTCACGGAGGTCACCGAAAAGACACGGAGATCACCGAAGACACACGGAGGTTACCGAAAACACACGAATGTCACAAAAAACGTATAAAAGTGGAAATTTTCAGGGTATTGCTGCATTCTTTCACTGACCTCCCGAAGCTGCGCTACCTGACCAGCCTGAGCCTAGATATCCAGCCTGACGAGAGGAGCCACTTGCCTGACCAGTGGATATACCTCAGCCTGAAGCTGACCAGCCTGAGCCTGCCTGAATTTTACCAGATCTGCACCTGACCAGTGGATATACCTCGGCCAGAAGCTGACCAGCAACTAACTGCCTGAATTCTACTAGATCTGCACCTGACCAGTGGATATACCTCAACCTGAAGCTCACCAGCAACTACCTGCCTGCCTGCCTGACGAGAGGAGCGACTTGCCTCAATTCTACCAGATCTACCTCACCAGCACCCAACCCCTTACACGTAGGTAATAATATATTCCCCCCCCCAATTTCCTTTTGTGACAAATCCTTATTCGTTTACTGGAACGCGTCAAGTTTTACCGGTAGTGAGAACCGGAAATATTTTTGGAAATACTCAACGGTATCGCTGCAAGTTCGGTATGTCAATCATTGTGGAGCGACGACAGAAAGAGACACAATTGAGGTGCTATCATTTCAGCTATTAAATGTGAGAACATCGTGCGAATTTAGTAAGCATCAAACTCAATAGGTTTAAAATTTGACGAAGTTGCTCTTGACAATTCTTGTGATGGGTGAATGTTAGATGGTCCATATTTCGACGCTTTGCTCCAAATCAACTTGCTTTGATCCGACGTATTTCCGACAAGGGGTATAGCTTCTTCCAACATTCACATGATACACGAAAGCTGTCCAACATTGTGTACAGTTAACATCGATTACCATATTGAAAGAGAGTGTATTTTCAGTTCCACATCGTATAGGAAATGATATAGTTCTCTAAACTCCTTGCGCTATTTTTTTCTGACAGATTTGCCATAGGCTGGGGTTACGAGATGTTAAGCTTCAATAATTGCGTAATTTCCGAAACCACACAGCGTCATGGGTACCTTGATTAGATATAGATATCTTAAAATAGCATAGCATAGCGTCTATGGATCCCTGAATACATTTTTCCTTGTTATGGATACTTTCATTCCATTTGTTTTCGAGAGACTACCACTGGCCCCAATTTCTGCTTAGAGTCATGTCAGGCACGGCGGAGCCGGGGGGGGGGGGGCTACGGGGGCTAAAGCCCCCCCAATAATTTGACCAACTTTTCTAAAATTCATATGATGTCAACGCAAAAATACTCCAATGAATACGTATTTTCGAAATGAATAGTAAAATGAATTGTCTGCTTCGCATATCTATCGCATAACTAAAACTATTTGCACTCCCGTGCCATAATAAAGTTCACAAAATGGCCGACGGCCAGTGCCAGAAAGATATCACATATCTTTAGGGGCTCAAAAACTTAACTCACGACCAATTTCATAGAAGAAAAAGTACTGGAATGTGAGGTATGGGGTCTGTGTGGGTAATTTTGAAAGCACTGTTTAATGTAAACATCGATGTGTCGTCTGCTTTCGAGCAGTTGTCATCTTGGCAAGGATTTCTCAGTGGGTACAAGCAGTGCAGGATTACAACTGTTTTAAAAATATTATAGGTGAATAAAAAAGGGGAAAGTTAACTAGAGAGATCACGGATTACTGCTGTCAAATTTTGAATTTTTCGGTGAACTGGATAATAGAGAAATCTCCATCAAAACAGAAGTATGAGTTTTACGGCTCAAATTTGACAGTCAAAAATGCGGAGAAAGAGACAGAGGAAAAAATATCCGGGTCGAGTTATTATCAAAATAACGACTTCTAGTGAACCGATCCACACAAAATTTATAGTATTGGAAAGCTGAAAGAATTGTCTTCAAACTGATATGAAGATGCAGACCCTCGGAAACCAATTGTGCTTTATAAACCTCTCGGAGGCAAATCCATTATGGTAATTTCGTGGATCTTTTTCATGATTGACAGGGTCCAAGAATATGAACGGTTCTCAGTACTATGGGCTATTTAATGATTGATCTTCATAATTTGATCAGGTCAGTCCCAAGACATCCACATAATAGAATATATGTAGGAAGTTCAAGAAATTTAAATTTGTATGATTTTGTCAGACATTTGTACCAAAATATTACAATTGCGTTGAAATATAGACCCCCTACCATTCAGAAGTAACTAAAAATTTTCAATTATAATTTTTATTCACAATGTATAAATTAATTGAGAGTCAATATGGCATATGTTCACATCCCATGGTTTTGGAGGGCTATAAGTTTCAGTGATTCAACCTAACATAGCTTGCAACTCAGCGTGACAATAATATGCAGCTGCCAACGTCAGCCAGTTTGTGAACTTTATTATGGCACGTGAATGTACAACTGTCCAGCATTAGTGGGCCAGCCAAAGCTCTAGATTTGTTTTTACCATATGAAAGATGGTAGAGATAAATGATTAAATCCTCACACCATATGACGTATGCCACTAATTTCTAAGACGAAATGCCGCTAAAAACATATGACTCCTATGTCCTGGACGTTTCGTGATATCAGCAAATATTAAATACTGTTATTTGATTGTTCAGACTTGCATTCCTCAAAATTAGAAAGAAAATGAACTAGATTAGAAAACATCCTGGGTGTCCATGCCATGGGAATGTCCAAATTCTCGCCCAGTCAAAAGTTACCGAAACGCCTTGGCCCCAAATACACGCTGTCGGTTTTCATTGTTCACAAACTCATTGGCAATTTCGATCAGGTTGATGGAGTCTGTGAGATTCTTGACGATGAATATTTAAAAAATGTTGGGAAAACAGGCAACACAAAGAGAGTTTACACTGGTGAGGATTTCTTGTTTTACTGCTCGGAAATACGCTAGAACGCCTCTCCGGTCATCTAAGACCCCTGGAGCTTACGGGGCCTAGGCGGCCCCTGAACCCTCGCCTGATTGTGTTGTGATGGTAGCCTCCCCAATCATGAATTGCTTCCGCCGTGCCTGCATGTGATGTAACTTTGTTCATGCACAATATGACAGAACAGCAGAAGTGCATAATGAACATGTTGAATGATAACCAACAACACAACAAGATGATGCATACATCCCGATATCCCTAATGACATTATCCAGTCAATTTTGTGACCAGATCTTCTCTTGACTGCAGAATGATGGATTGATAAGTTTGGGCACTCCATCGTGATACAATGGGCGCTGGTCATGCAGAGCACGCAGTGCAACCCTTTCTCCCACTCCATCTTAGTGGAGCACAGTAGTAGTATAAGCGTATTACAGAGCCTATTGACCTACTTTTTTGTTCCCCCCGGGCCGTATTTGGGGCGTAACTTGATCACGTGACGATCATGTGATCGTTGGGGGAAAACTACCTCCAGCACAAGAGAGCTCCAATCTAGGGGGAGGTAATTCTGGGCGACTATAGTTCCGGCAACCTGTAACCTTTGTATTCCTCCGCGGTGATGCGGTCTGGCCGCGGTTTTGGCGGTGATTCGGTCTCGGGAAAAATCTTCCGCGGAGAAAAAGTAGTCCCTAGATAAAATGGTCCGATTGGGTCGAGTGAGGTATCAAAGTGAAGCTTAGGTGAAGGGGCATCTAATGGCCTGGGTGTGGGGTTGAATTATCGACATTCTGCGCATGCGCGGTGGCCCAAGTGTATGAAAATAGACGTTTTGGAGCTAGGGGAGCCCCTAATGGTCCAATGGGATCGAGTGAGGTATCAAAGTGAAGCATTCGTGAAGGGGCATCTGATGGGCTGGGTGTGGGGTTGAAGTATCGGCCTTCTGCGCATGCGCGGTGGCCGAAGGGTATGGAAATAGACGTTTTGGAGCTAGGGGAGCCCCTAATGGTCCAATAGGGTCATATGAGGTATCAATGTGAAGCATTCATGAAGGGGCATCTAATGGGCTGGGTGTGGTGTTGAAATAGCGTCATTGCGGGCATGCGCGGTGGCCCAAGGGTATGAAAATAGCCGTTTTGGAGCTAGGGGAGCCCCTAATGGGCCGATGGAGTTGAGTGAGGTATTAAAGTGAAGCATTCGTGAAGGGGCATCTGATGGGTTGGGTGTGCGGTAGGAATATCATTATGCGCATGCGCAGACGCAATGCGGAGCTCTCGTCCAATCAGAAGCGAGTATTTCAAATCCGTCACAGAGCTCTCAGCCAATCAGAAGCGAGTATTTTGACCCGGTGCATTATGGGCCATATCCAAGATGGCGGCACGTATGTTCAAGATGGCGGCACATCCGGTGTCGAAAACTGGCCATTTCGTCGGGATGTGGTCACCTAGTGTCGAAAACTGGACCTTGTATGGGTCCTGCTAGACGTTTTGGAGCTAGGGGAGCCCCTAATGGGCCGATGGAGTTGTATGAGGTATCAAAGTGAAGTATATTTCAAGCATGGGTGGGTGCATGTAAAATTTTTCCTGAAAAAATACGGAACACGGACTTTATCCTAAATTACGTGAAAATGCCTATATGGGGTATGGGGGGTATAGGACCATCCTGGGAAACCTACTTCTCGACATTTGCGGCATAGGTTGTGGGGTCTCGTTTTCTTAGTCTCGTCAAGACAAACATGATAGGAAGTGTCGCGAAGCGAAACGTTGAAATTTTTGAAAAAGTACGATATAGCCCCATATAGTCCCATACTGGGGGTATAGGATCAATGTTTGTCCCCATGGGAAACGTACTTCTATACATTTGCGGTAGGGTTGTGGGGTCTCGGTTTACTCGTCTCGTCATTTAGAACATGATAGGAAGTGTTCCGGAGCGAATCGGTGAAATTTTTGAAAAAAGTCACCGAGACCCATATATAGACCCATATAGTCCCATACTGGGGGTATAGGATCAATGTTTGTCCCCCTGGGAAACCTACTTCTATACATTTGCGGTAGGGTTGTTTGGATTTGTTTTTCACGTCTCGTCATTTAGAACACGATAGGAAGTGTCCCGAAGCGAATCGGTGAAATTTTTGAAAAAAGTCACCGAGGCCTGGGTAGGCCCATAGGCCTATACTGCATGGCTATGAGTGTATAGGCCCATACCGGGTGGACATGTTGGAGTCTAGGTGAGTCCCTAATGGTCCAATGGGGTCGAGTGAGGTCTTATTTTGAAGCTCTCGTGGAGGAACACTTGACTACACTAATGGTTCGTCCGTGTTCAATAGTCTGCGCATGCGCAGCCTGGCCCGTAGTATAGAAAGTAGGCATTTTGGGGCAGTGAAGGAAGGTATTTGGGGTAGAGATTGGCTATTCAGGGTTCGAATGGGTCGTGTGAGGTATCAATGTGAAGCTTGTGTGGGGTAGAGTCAGAATGGCGTGTTTTTAAATGCAAGTCGCGTCAATCTGCGCATGCGCAGTTGGTTGTAGTAGAGAAATCAGCCATTTTGGGGGGTATGTGGGTGTATGTTTTGGGGTAGAGATGGACCGCTATGGGTCCGAATAGGTCGTGGAAGGCGTCAAAGTGAAGCTTGTGTGGGTTAGAGTCAGAATGGTGTGTTTTTAAGTGCAAGTCGCGTTAATCTGCGCATGCGCAGTTGGTTGTAGTAAGTAAAGTGACCATTTTGGGGCAGTGCAGGTAGGTATTTGGGGTCGAGATGGGCTATTCACGGTTCGAATGCGTTGTGTAAGGTGTCATCTTGTAGCTCTCGGGGTGTAGATCCCGATTTAAGGGATGTTCGCGTCATCTGTGACGTCATCAGTGACAGGGTAGAGTCAGAATGGCGTGTTTTTAAATGCATGTCGCGTCAATATGCGCATGCGCAGTCTGGCCGTAGTAGAGAAATCAGGCATTTTGGGGGGTATGTGGGTGTGTGTTTGGGGTAGAGATGGACCCCTATGGGTCCGAATGGGTCGTGGAAGGTGTCAAAGTGAAGCTTGTGTGGGTTAGAGTCAGAATGGTGTATTTTTAAGTGCAAGTCGCGTTAATCTGCGCATGCGCAGTTGGTTGTAGTAAGTAAAGTGGCCATTTTGGGGCAGTACATGAAGGTATTTGGGGTCGAGATGGGCTATTCACGGTTCGAATGCGTCCTGGAAGGTGTCATCTTGTAGCTCTCGGAGTGTAGACCCCGATTTGAGGGCTGTTCACGTCACCTGTGACGTCATCGGTGACGTCATCAGTACGAGTAGTAAGTAAAGTGGGTATTTTGGGGCAGTGAAAGAAAGGTATTTGGTGTAGAGATGCTCCATCCTTGGTCCGAATGCGTCCTGGGAGGTGTCATTTTGTAGCTCTCGGGGTGTAGACCCCGATTTGGGGGCTGTTCACAGCATCTGTGGCGTCATTGGTGACGACATCAGTACGAGTAGTAGCGAAAGTGTGCATTTTGGGGCAGTGAAGGAAGGTATTTGGGGTAGAGATGGACCATCCTTGGTCCGAATGCGTCGTGTGGGGTGTCATTTTGTAACTCTCGGCGTGCAGACCTCGATTTGAGGGCTGTCCACAGCATCTGTGACGTCATTGGTGACGTCATCAGTAGGAGTAGTAGCGAAAGTGTGCATTTTGGGGCAGTGAAGGAAGGTATTTGGGGTAGAGATGCTTCATCCTCAGTCTGAATGCGTCGTGTGGGGTGTCATCTTGTAGTTCTCGGCGTGCAGACCTCGATTTGAGGGCTGTCCACAGCATCTGTGACGTCATTGGTGACGTCATCAGTAGGAGTAGTAGCGAAAGTGGGCATTTCGGGGCAGTGAAGGATGGTATTTGGTGTAGAGATGGACCATCCTTGGTCCGAATGCGTCGTGTGAGGTGTCATCTTGTAGCAACGCTCACCAACGCCATTCTTAATGCTTCAACGCCCAGATGAAATAGCTCAGAAGCTCTGATATTCCATAGAATTGTCACTAATTCTTCGAAATGCAGTGACGCCCGTCGACGCCCGTCGTTACACCTTAACACTCTAACATAACACCATGATATAGACCGGACAGAGAACAACAACAGCAACAACAACAAGGATCACACATGAGAGAACAACAACAACAAGAAATTTTTTTTTCATATAGTTTATTCTCCCCAATGTTACATCATACCCACGTTGGGGGAGCCGCGTTGGGTATATTTACAATTCAAGAATATTCTTGTCCAATCAGAGGCCACCATTTGCATCTGCCATATTCGTTCCTGTCCGTTAGATGTATTCTCGGCTACTCTTGTCCAATCAGAAGTCGCCATTTCAGAAAGTTCCATCTTCGGCCATGTTCGCTCTGAACCCTTTGTTCTAATCGTCATCGGACAGGCCAGGATACCGTTGAGGAAACATATCCTCAGATAGTTGTTTGCGCATTCTGAGTATCTATCAGTGCATGGGTGAATACTTTCATCCGATGGGGGTGGTGGGTCAGTTGAACCACGAAGAACGTAATATTGGTGACCCTCTCCACTATCCACTTGGTGTTGGGACGCTGTTCATAGGCCCATTCTAAGGGATCCACAGTGTCCAGTTGGGCCAGCATCGTCTCTAGCGACGCCCGATTGGTGATTGTGAACGGATGGTCGTACACTGGGTTGATGGCACTGGAATGGAAATAGCACAATTCACGCGTCATCTTATGGCATAAGATGTACCCAAATGCTACATTTAATGTGAAGGACGTAGGTTGGTCATTGAAGATGGCTTCCACGTAGCTGCGTAGACGGGCGAGGTCGGTCAGTCGGAAATTGTACAAGTCCAATATAGGGCGATGGTGGTGGAAGCAGTGTCGGATCATGGACCAATGGCGTCGATACATCTGGAAACAGTGATGCTAGGGACCGGCTGGATATCTAGGCTCTTCTGAGCTGTGGGTATAGGCGGGCTCTCCGTGATCGCATCACGAGTGGCATTCTCCTCCCCGGGTTCATCTTCAGTGGATCTGTCCCTCCTGGGTGCCTCTTTAGTGGAAAGTTGTCCCTCATGCCGTGGTGACGGACCATGAATCAAACGCTCATGCCGTTTTAACTGACTGGGTCGTTTGAAGAGTTGACCACATTCTTCGCATGGACGCTTGGGTGGCCCATGAATTGAACGTTCATGGCGCTGTAAATGATCTGGGCGCTGAAACGACAGTGTAGGCCTACATATCGTACAGCTATACCGGGCGGTTCCATCGTGCTTGGTAGCCTCATGGCGGCGCAAGTCGTGCCGGCGAGTGAATGATTTCGAGCACGTAGTACAAGTGAACATCTTGGTGGTTGACAGAGTGTCTGATGAAACGGCCAGGCCGTTTCCTTTTTATAGCAAGCTAGCTGTTGATCTATTTTTAGCACAATCAGTTCTAAACTAGGGGAAACCCCCTATCACCTCTAGCCAAAAGGGCTAATATCGGTCCCCGGGCTTATTGGGATATGCCTATCAAGTCAATGGGGTGATGTGAATAACAACAAGTTCAGCAATGTTCATACAGTTTATTATCCCCAATGTTACATCATACCCAGGCTGGGGGAGCCGCCCTGGGTGTGTTTAGTATGTTCACAGCAAAACAAATTGAAATATCAAACACCATGTTTTATTATTTAACGCTAGATTACTATTTTAACTGTGCAGACGGCATTGGAAGACATTGGGCCCAGCAAAATAATAATAAAAAGTATGTTATATTCTCAGACTCGCTGTCATGCCTAATTCGGGCGATCAAGACTAGATCCACAACCCATCCCTCCATCCTGAACAATCTAAAGTTATTCGATCGTAGATTTGAGGATCAGTTTAATATTGTGATGTCCAATCAGAAGTCTTCATTTCAGAAAGTTCCATCTTCGGCCATGTTCGCTCTGAACCGTTTATTCTAATCATCGGCGGGCAGGCCAGGATACCGTTGAGGCAACATATCCTCAGATAGTTGTTTGCGCATTCTGAGTATTCATCAGTGCACGAGTGACGCATTCAACCGATGGCAGTGGTGGATCAGCTTGGTAAGGAAAAACGTAACATTGGTCACCCTCTTCACTGTCCACTTGGTGTTGGGTCGTTGTTGTTGGGCCCATCCCAAGACATTCAATTGTTCCACTTGGTCCAGCATCATCTCTAGTGACCTCCGGTCATTGATGGTAAATGGTTGGTCGTACACTGGGTGGATGGCACTGGAATAGAAATAGCGCAATTCACCCGTCACCTTATGGCATAAGATGTACCCAAATGCTACATTTAATGTGAAGGCCGTAGGTTGGTCATTGAAGATGGTTTCCACGTAGCTGCGTAGACGGGTGAGCTTGGTCAGTGGGAAATTGTAGATATCTTGAATAGGGTGATGACGGTGGAAACAGTGCCGTGTCATGATCCAGTGGCGCCGAGAGATGTCACTCTCTGGATGATATTCGGGTAAGAGATCGCTAGGAACATTTATGGGCTCGTCCAGAAAATGTTCGATGTATGACGTATGACTCGAAACCGTAACGGTGGGGTCCGGCTGGAAATCCAGGCTCTTCCCAACTGTGGGTATAGGCGGGCTCTCCGTCATCGCATCACCAGTGGCGTTCGTCTCCCCGGGCTTATCTTCACTGGATCTGACCTTCCGCGGCTCCTCTTCAGTAGGAAGTTGTCGCCAAAACCGTGGAGACGGACCATGAATCAAACGCTGATGCCGTTTTAACTGACTGGGTCGTCTGAAGAGTTCACCACAATCCTTACATTGTTCCGTCGCGCCCTCGTGGACTGAGCGTTCATGGCGCTGTAAATGATCTGGGCGCTGAAACGACAGTGTAGGCCTACATATCGTACAGCTATACCGGGCAGTTCCATCGTGCTTGGTAGCCTCATGGCGGCGCAAGTCGTGCCGGCGAGTGAATGATTTCGAGCACGCAGTACAAGTGAACATCTTGGTGGTTGACAGAGTGTCTGATGAAACGGCCAGGCCGTTTCCTTTTTATAGCAAGCTAGCTGTTGATCTATTTTTAGAACAATCAGTTCAACTTGGACGTCAGCGACCGGGGTGTAGATCCCGATTGAAGGGATGTTCGCGTCAACATATGGACTGATGATGGACACATGTTCATTCCTATATTTAAAGACTCTACCACCACCACACACACCACCACCGACTCCACCAACACCACCACCGCACACCACCAACACCACCACCAACGCCACCATCAACGCCACCAACGCCACCACCAACGCCACCAACGCCACCATCAA
>JAVTVY010055182.1:0-30794 GCA_036873755.1 Hanleya hanleyi
CGTCACTCAACGGGGTCAAATATATAAATAATATTTTAACTGTAGTATTAAAGTTTGAATTGTCTTACACAATATATACAAGAGTGACTCACCGTTTTCAATATCAGGGGTATGAGTTTAATTCAGGCAAATTGATATAGTTACGTAGCTCCAGCTGAAAATGCAGCTTACATATTTAAATTGATATAGTTACGTAGCTCCAGTTGAAAATGAGCATCATCCCGATATCGGCTAGCTTTGGTATTCAAGAAGTTTTTCATGTCACTTTCCGGCATATCCTCATGCACACGGAGGCGAAAGGTCTGTTCAACATGTACCGCTTGAACATTCTGTAAGGCCTTATTTCAGGTGGTCGTTGGTACAGGGCGTATGCAGGTATGCCGCAGACTCAATACCTTCATCTGCCACATCTTCAAATATGGTGGCCGTGTTGTGGAATACGCCGCCGGGGAATTTTCGTTTGCTGGTCTGGTCACAGGTTTTCTCGTGACGGTGTAAGTCGTTGGAACGGTTAAACACGCGATGGCATTTACTACAACTGTATGGCCGGGCATACCTTGATGTCCGTGATGTACGAGAAATGCCCGCCCGTGTCCGTTTGGTACAAATTCAATTTCATGGTTGTGTCGTATTTCCCCGCGGAACGATGTACGAGTCGGGCTGTGAGTTGTGGGGCGTCATTGTCCTCATCCACGTGTTGGGCTAGACTGTACACGACAATATTGACGTGGAATAAATGTTCCACCACATCCAGTTGTGATAACGGGACCCCGCGAAAGTCCCGATATTTCATGTTCTTTTCACGTAAGTATTTTTCCCAATAGCAGTTGACCAATTTATCACAATGTGTGGGTGGACGTTTGTTGAGATAGATAGCCAGGCAGCGAAATAAACATTTCTGATCGGTGTACGGCCCATGGCTTCCACCGACTAAAGTGTACATGCCTTCTCTGTGTTTCAACCAGTCCGGGAGATGAATGGGGGCGCCGATAGGGTGGTCGATCATTTTAGTGACGTAAAACGTAACATTGGTCGTCATCTCTACTTGCCATTTGGTGTCGGGGCGCTGTTGTCGGGCCCATTCCAAACTATCCAAGCTTTCTAGTTGGTCCAGTACTGTGTCCAGGGACGGGCGATCGGTAATGGTGAAAGGCTGCTCGAACACCAGGGTATTGTTACTGGGGTAATAGTACCGGAGCTGGCCTGTCTCTTTATGCCGTAATGAATACTGCTCGAACACCAGGGTATTGTTACTGGGGTAATAGTACCGGAGCTGGCCTGTCTCTTTATGCCGTAATGAATACCCAAACGTGAGATTTAATTTGAACGCTGTGGCTTGGTCCTCGAAAATAGTATAGGCGTAGTGGGGGAGACGGGTGTTTTCCTCTAACCGAAAATTGTATAAGTTCAATATCTGTCGATGGCGGTGAAAACAGTGCTTGATCGTAGGCCAGTGCCGTTGATAGATTGTACGCACATCTTCTTGTCTCGGTAGTATTTCTATAGGCGGGTCGTCAGGGTCTGTGGTAAAATTGCCCTCAGCAGTGGGCGAACAGGCGAAAGGCGATCGTTGCATGTTTGTACAGCGTATAGAATATATTCGTATTATTGCGTAACAGGGCTTCGCCTAGACATTGAGAAAATGGATACAGATCTCGAAAACTGTCCTTTTTTATAGAAAATACCCATCTATGCTCGGGAAAACCCCCCGACGTTCGACCAACGTATTTTTCAGCCGCCAATCACAGACGTGCAAAATCAGTGTCATGCCAGGGAAAAACCCATTCTCGTCTCGCGAGACTCCCTACTGCGAGAAAGAGTCTCACGCGTAAATGGGAGCCATCCCCCCAAAATTTGGGGGGTGAGTAGGCGGCGTATGATTATCTGGCTTGTCACTGACCTACTGACTCCGCAGAGTTAGAAGCGAATTGCTAAACATAACGTGGGCTATATAATTGGGAAATGACTCTTTCCGTTTCGGAGCATATCAATCGCGAACAAATTATTGTCGGTATGTATACTTGGCCGTGAAAGCGAGTTATCTAATACAGGAAGTAGTTCGCGGGCAGACACGGCTCGCTTTGAGAATGATGTCATGCTGCCTCGCTTTGAGATTGGAGATTCAAAAATGTCACCAGTTTACATGAGAGTCGCTTTGGTCTCCCGCGGGTAGACACGGCTCTCTTTGAGAATGGGAAAAACCCTGACGATCCACCAACGTATTTGTCAGCCGCCAATCACAATTGCGCAAAAATCGGTGCCATGCCGACGTACGCGATGACCTTTAGCAACGAAAACCAAACGTACCCGTAGTCAAGTGGGGGTTATTTTGGGTTCGGGGAAACCCCCTTTCGGAAATATATTTGTTCTCATATAAATGCCCTTTTTCAAACTTTTTCAATACAGCGAACTCCCCCTGATGTGTCCTTTTGGAGTTGTGGCGAACCACAGTAAAATCCTGGCTACACCCCCGATTGTTTACATTCTGTGTCATTTGAAAAAAAAACAAAGAAAAATTACAACGTTCGTCAAACGTAAGCTGAGCGAAAAAGCATGACGTCATCGGGGGACCTTCATGTGGTCTTTCGTGGTATATGAATGAATTAGATATCAATGAATGAATTAGTTTGATATAATTTTGTTTGGTACGGATGATTTAAAAGGGTGGAAATATTCCGTACAGGTCTGTTTCCGTCTGTTTGTGTAAGAAAAATGGCTGCCCAAGGCCAATTTCCCGGATAATAGTGCCATTCAAACCACAGCCCCATCTATACACTCTGACGCAAGGGAGACAACTCGGACTAGGCCAATGCCTCTTGTAGGCAAAGGTAATCTCCCCTGAATCGCACATTTCCATCTATTTTGCGTGTATTAGGGGTGGTCATTTTTTGTGGATTTTACTATGGGTTGTGGGGTTGATCATGTAGAATACGATGGGAAAAGCTATGAAAGTACCGGATAGGTCTGTATATAGATCCATACTGGTTCGGCGCATAGGTGCATACTGGGTGGACATTTTGAGGTCTAGGTGGATCACTAGTGGTCCGATGGGGTCGTATGAGGTCTTATTTTGAAGCTCTCGTGGAGGAGCATCCGACTGGACTCGTGTGTTGTTTGTTTTCAATATTCTGCGCATGCGCAGACAGGCCGTATTATGGAAATAGACGTTTTGAGGTCGAGGTGAGCCCCTAGTGGGCCGATTCTATCGAGTGAGGTATCGATGTGAAGCAGTCGTGAGGGAGCATCCGACGGGAGGGGTGTGTTTTTCGTTTTCAACATTCTGCGCATGCGCAGTCTGGCCGTATTATGCAAATAGACGTTATGGGGTCCATTTCATTCCTCCTCCTCCTCCTCCTCACTCCTACTCCTCCTCCTCCTCCTCCTCCTCCTCCTCCTCACTAGAAAAACTGCAATCCATGAGTGATCCAGTGAAAGACTGATTCAACCAGTAATCATCCATTAATGAGTCTTTCGATTGTGAGATCATTGAAGTAGCCATTATTGAGTCATTTGATCCTCTCCTCTAGAATTTTGTCTCATTACAGCCTCACCGAGGTAATGGCTAAATGATCCAAAGTTATTATTATATGATTAACTTATTGAGTCAGTTTTTAGGCAAGTCCACCGGCTGCATTCCAGCTAGAAGAGTCATATTTGCACTGCTGTCCGAATGGAACTTTCTTTGACTCAATTAGCCAAAATTGTTAAGATATAACTTTGCAGTTTGTCACGACGAGTCAGCAGCTGGCCGGTAATTTGTATCAGTTCAACCAGCGACTCAGTGAGGCAAATAAACTGAACAGTCACCAGCCAGCGACTCCATGAAACGAACTGCAAATTTAGTTTCAGTAACTAAATAAATTGTTTAATAAGGACATAACAAAATATTGAATTTTCATGAAACTGTACATATTGTATGTCTGAAAATAGAAATTAACTTACTGTCCATATACACATTCATGTCACCATGGGAAATCTAATCTATGTCCTAATGCATTGATATTCGACTGAATTTGCAATGCATCCAGAAGAAATATTTATAACTATACATTTCCCACAAACAAAAATAATAATACTGATAACAATAAACCACATGTACAATTCAGTTTGACCTGTAAAGCTATTTCATTTCATGTAGGTAGGTTATAATTCTATGTGATAATATATAACCAGTATTATGTTTTCCCATAAGATACAAAATATCAACAGTTCTATTTTCAATCAATTTACTTGAAATTCGAAAACTGATGATGAAATTTATCTGTGTTTATGGATCTCTTCGGTTTGGGAAGTAAAACTGTGTGCTCTGGATTGAACGCTGAAAGTGAAATGTCTCCTGCAATGCTGCAGCCATGACAGCCAATATTGTATTAATATTGTGTTTTCTCAAGCCCAATAATTACAAACAATCCTGATGATACCTGGATGCCGGTAAATGTATGGTACCGGTATCAAGAAATTCTGTGTACATCTCCCTTCATAGCGTAATTTAAACAAAAATGCCATCCACTCCCCTTTCCCTTTTATGAAACACAGCACCAATAAACATAGACTGGGAAAATACATTATGATGATAAAGCGAGACCACTTTCTTTCCTCGCTCAATAACCATGGTTCATTGATCCATGTAATAATTGATTAGCATCACTGGAGGAATTTTGACTTTCTATCTAAATAAAATAAACATTCAAAATACCCTTGAAAGCAGTATCTTAGGAAAATGTTTTCTGAAGTGTTGAACATTTTTTCAACTGAAATGATAATCACTGATAATTTATATTCTTATTAACTTCTCCAGAGCATTGGATAATAAATACCTTCATGAGAAATGAATGTGTGCATCCACATAAAGGCACACAGAACACTTGATTCTATCGTCAAACTTCACTGATCTTTTGATCCAGTGGTGAGACAAATCTGGGACACTCACTGAGCCCTGTGGGTCAGCATGCAGTGTTCTGTGTTCTGGATCATTGATTCATCATTATTGGATTGATGATCCAGTATAAAAAATTTTGAATCGATGATCCAGAAAAAAAATAAACAATGTTACTCTTTGCAACATATACATTCGAAGTCAGCCACTGGTGATCCAATTTCCAACCAGGGAAGAGTATCATGTATGCATCTCTGTGATCCAGTGGGGCATCACTTGTGAATTAAAAAATGCCCCTTGTCATGTTGGCTCATTATGGATTAATGATCCACTTGTATGGATCAAGGAAGCAAAGTAACCTGAAAGTTAGCCATTATTGAGCTGCTAACAAAAGTTGGTGAGCCATATATGACAAAAACGTGGACAAATGACATCAGAATGAGCCGCCCCAATATGTGGATCAATACGGTCTCGAAAAAGCTATATGGCTTGATGATGGCTAGCTTCCATCATTTTTTGACTCCATGGTGGATCACAGTTTTTCTAGTGCTCCTCTTCACTTCTTCTCCTGCTCCTCCTCCACCTCCTTGACCTTGATGGCTGGTATATATGGTCAGGTGCCTCGTTGCCCCTGGTGGCAAAAAACTAAGGGAGATAATCCCACAGTGACCTATTGACCCGGATGTGACCTGTGACCCCGGATGTCACGTGACCGGATGTCACGTCATAGTGACGACAATTTGATAAGTAGTAAAAGGGCAAATTGGGGCCTATTTTGCCGCAGATGGCCGCCAGGGGGCGCCACCTGGCTTCCGGTCAAGAATACATGTCACGTGACCGGAAATAACCTTTGACCCTTGAAGCCGGGTGGGACCTTTGACCCGGATGTGACCTTTGACGGCTTGTGATTGGACGAGAGCTCTGTGACGTCATCGATGACGTCATCTCATTATAAATAATACCAATTATAAAGCGTAAATTGGCTCTTATTTTGCCCAGTTTTCGACATCTGCCACCTGTCTCGTGACGTGACCGGAAGCCTTGGGTCAAAGGGCAGTTCCGGTCACGTGACCGGAACCAGAAGTGACGTCACGAGACAGGTGGCAGGTGTCGAAAACTGGGCAAAATAATAGTGAATTTACGCTTTATATACTACTATAGAGTGAATACAGGAGTGAAGCCTGTTAGGGACACGGTATTCTTAATCGGACGTTATAAGTTAGCGTCCAAGAAGCAACAGAATATTACTGCATTCATGGTTTTTACTGAAAGCTTCAAGACGTCTCATTGCAGGCGCGATGATGAGCGTTGTCATGGTCTGTTTGAACACGAAACTTATTTCACGAAGACAACCATATTCGAAAGTCATACACAAAAAGTTGACATCCGCTAAATCGGTCACAGGTATGCATGTGCAAGATTTATCATCTATCCCTTATGGGTGTTGTGGGTTCGAACCCCGCTGAAGACCAATTTATTCTCTCTCTTAAAAAGCATGTCAGGTGTCATTTAACGACCGCCCAACTTCTCCCACCATCCTTATGCTCGTTACTACGATATATATCTATTGGTATTTAATCTGCCACGGGAGAATTTCCGTAAAATAATATACTCTGTGTTGATGGTAATCCAGAAATCGTTGTAATCCGTCGGCCTATATTATTTCTCTTGGATATCGTTCAAACGTTGAACACAAAATCGATGTGAAGGTGACGCCTATTTACTCAATATATCATTAAGCGTTAGATTACCTGTGTGAGAACCAAAATAGGAGAACTTCCTACATTTTGATTCACTCGCCCCCTTCTCTGTGAAAAATCATGCCCACGGCACATTTTCTTTCTTTGATGGTAATTTGCTGCAAACAGTGCTAATAAATTTTCGTTTCTAAATGTGGACATTCTCCGTATACGCGTCAGATTCTGTCATTTAGTAGTCAGCCGATGTCCATGAAGAATTCTCTGCTTTCTACACGCAGTCGTTAGCGAAGACTCTCATTTTTGATAAGACCAAAAACCAGGTGATAGTAACTCAGTAACTCAGATCCTGGGACAACGACCTAAAGATAGCCTTCACCGACCACAAGTATCCGAAAGCCATGGTGGACATAGTTATTAAAAAGACACTGAAACCCAAACAACAAAACCATATTCCGGAGACCCTAACCCTGCATTTATCACCATTCCATAAACAGACCAGACCAGTCACCACTTCAGACGACTCCTAGAAGAACAAGCCAGAATATCTGAAGTATTCACCAGCAACAGACCAAACAGCTGTCAGTCAAATAGTAACTGAGATCTAGCCCGGACAAAAGTTAGTGACGAAAAATTTCAAAGGGCCATAACTCTGTAAAGAAATGACGTAACACGAAATAAACATGACAGTGCACATGTCTGGGATACTAGGGATATTCACTGTGAGTATCAGAGCTGTCGGTCAAATAGTAACTGAGATATTCACTGTGAGTATCAGAGCTGTCAGTCAAATTGTATCTGAGATCTAGCCCGGACAAATGTTAGTGACGGAAAATTTCAAAGGGCCATAACTCTGTACAGAAATGACGTAACACGAAATAAACATGACAGTGCACATCTCTGGGATACTAGGGATATTCACTGTGAGTATCAGAGCTGTCAGTCAAATAGTAACTGAGATCTGGCCCGGACAAAAGTTAGTGACGGAAAATTTCAAAGGGCCATAACTCTGTTAAAAAATGACGTAACAAGAAATAAACATGACAGTGCACATGTCTGGGATGCTAGGGATATTCACTGTGAGTATCAGAGCTGTTAGTCAAATAGTAACTGAGATCTAGCCCGGACAAAAGTTAGTGACGAAAAATTTCAAAGGGCCATAACTCTGTAAAGAAATGACGTAACACGAAATAAACATGACAGTGCACATGTCTGGGATACTAGGGGTATTCACTGTGAGTATCAGAGCTGTCGGTCAAATAGTAACTGAGATCTAGCCCGGACAAAAGTTAGTGACGCAAAATTTCAAAGGGCCATAACTCTGTAAAGAAATGACGTAACGCGAAATAAACATGACAGTGCACATCTCTGGGATACTAGGGATATTCACTGTGAGTATCAGAGCTGTCGGTCAAATAGTAACTGAGATCTAGCCCGGACAAAAGTTAGTGACGCAAAATTTCAAAGGGCCATAACTCTGTAAAGAAATGACGTAACACGAACTAAACATGACAGCGCACATCTCTGGGATACTAGGGATATTCAATGTGAGTATCAGAACTGTCAGTCAAATAGTAACTGAGATCTAGCCCGGACAAAAAATTGTTGACAGACGGCCGTCCGGCCGACCAGACGTACATGCCGATTGCAAGACCCTGCAGCCCGATGGGCTGAGGGGTAAAAACTAACAAGTATAATGTAGCCGGCACTAGATTCAACTAGCGGCTGGGCCGGTAGAATGATATTCATATGTTCAGCTGTCAAAACGACGGGTGTTATATTCTCAAATAAACAAAACTTAGACGTTAAGCTATCACTAGGGGGAAAGTAGTATATAAAGCGTATTTAAACTCAGTTTCACCTACTTACAGATCATTAATTTCCGGTAATTTCTGGAAAGTGAGGCTCTCGACGGGTGGGCTCTCGACGGGTGGGGTATGTGACGTCACTTCCTATCACGTGACCTTTGGGGGAATGTATTCCTCCGTGGTGATGCGGTCTGGCGGTGATGCGGTCAAAAAAGCTTCCGCGGACAGAAAGTAGTCCCCAGACTTCAAATACGCTGCATGGACTGATTGGGTCGAGTGAGGTGTCCTCGCTCCTCCAGGGTGTTTTTACAGAAAAAAAATAAAATAAAAATAAATAAATAAAAAGCGGAACACGGACTTTACTCCTACAATTACATGTATTATACAATATACGGGAAAATGCCTGTATGGGGTATGGGGGTGGTCATTTTTTTGGATGTTACTATGGGTTGTTTGGTCTTGTTTTTCACGTCTCGCTACGAAAAACACGATGGGAGGGGTCTCGAAGTTAAACGGTGAAATTTTTCGAAAATTTCACTGGCTATGGGGTATAGGTCCATACTGTGATTTTTTTTGTGGGTTTTATTATGTGTTGTTTGGTCTTGTTTTTCACGTCTCGCCACGAAAAACACGAGGGGAGGGGTCTCGAAGTGAAACGGTGAAATATTTTGAAAAGTACCGGGTATGTCTGTATATAGGCCCATATAGCCCCATACTGGCTTTGGGGATATAGGTCCATACTGGGATTTTTTTTGGTGTTTTTTACTATGGGTTGTTTGGTCTTGTTTTTCACGTCTCGCCACGACAAACATGATGGGAGGGGTCACGAAGTTAAACAGGGATTTTTTTTCGAAAAGTACAGGGTAGGTCTGTATATAGGCCCATATAGTCCCGTACTGGCTCAATGCATAGGTCCATACTGGGTGGACGTTTTGGGGTCTAGGTGAGCCCCTAATGATACCATGGTGTCGTATGCGGTCTTATTTTGAAGCTCTCATGGAGGGGCACCCGACTGGACTAATGTGTCGTCCGTTATTAATATTCTGCACATGCGCAGTCTGGCCGTAGTATAGAAAGCAGGCATTTTGAGGGGTGCGTGGGGGTGTGCTTGGGGTAGGGATGGACCATTCTTGGTCCAAATGGGTCGTGCGAGGTGTCAAAGTGAAGCTTTTGTGGGGTAGAGTCAGAATGGCGTGTTTTTTTATTGCAAGTCGCGCCAATCTGTGCATGCGCAGTTGGGTGTAGTGAGTAAAGTGAACATTTTGAAGGTGCGTGGGGGTGTGTTTGGGGTAGAGATGGACCATTCTTGTTCCGAATGTGTCGTGGGAGGTGTCATTTTGTAGCTCTCGGGTTGTAGACCACCATTTGAGGGCTGTCCACAGTATCTGTGACGTCATTGGTGACGTCATCAGCACGAGTAGTAGCGAAAGTGTGAATTTTGGGGCAGTGAAGGAAGGTATTTGGGGTAGAGATTGACCATCCTTGGTCCGAATGCGTCGTGTTGAGTGTCATTTTGTAGCTCTCGGGGTGTAGACCACGATTTGAGGGATGTTCACGTCATCTGTGACGTCATTGGTGTCGTCAGCAGTAGGAGTAGTAGCCAAAGTAGGCATTTTGGGGCAGCGAAGGAAGGTATTTGGTTTAGAGATGGACCATCCTTGGTCCGAAGGCGTCGTTTGGGGTGTCATTTCCTGTCATTAGTGACGTCATCAGTAGGAGTAGTAGCCAAAGTGGGCATTTTGGGGCAGTGAAGGAAGGATTAGTAGTATAAAGACGCATTTTGAGCCCTATTGACCTTGCGGCGCAATGTGCAATGACTGTATGCGCGAGAGTGAGTGAGTGAGTGAGTGAGTGAGTGAGTGAGTGAGTGAGCGAAGAGGAGGAGGAGGAGAAGGAGGAGGAGGAGGAGGAGGAGGAAAAGTACGCACTAACGAGTCAGTGAGTGAGTGAAAGAGTGGGATCCGACTGGACTAATATATCGTCCGTTTTCATCATTTTGCGCATGCGCAGTCTGGCCGTAGTATAGAAAGCATTCGAGGATTCGTGGATGTTTGATGAGTGATTGAGGGACCATCCCTGGTCAAATGAACAGCGTGGGGTATCACTGTGAAGCTCTCGTAGGGCACACCGGGTTGTTTTCATTGGAAGTCGCGGCAATCTGCGCATGCGCAGTTGCCAAGTAGGTTTTTCCCGTCGTTCCTCCGTCTTCCATCCGGATACTGTGGTTTTACATCCGGGTCCTCAACTTACATCCGGGGTTTTCCATGTTTACTGTCACGTGACCGGAACCGGAAGTTGTCACACGACAGGTGGCGCTCTCGTTACCAAGTCTGTGCTGTATCATAGCATATGTCCTGTATTGTACCATATATGTCCTGCACTATACAATATATGTTCTGTATTATACCATATCTGTCATACGTTATACCATATCTGTGCTGTATTATACCATATCTGTCCTGCATTATACCAAATTTGTGATGTATTATACCATATCTGTACTGTATTGTATCATATATGTTCTGTATTATACTATATTTGTCCTAAATTATACCATATCCGTCCCGCATATACCATATCTGTGCTGAATTATACCATACCTGTCCTGTGTTATACAATATCTGTCCTGTATTATACCAAATCTGTCCTGTATTGTACCATATTTGTCTTCTATTACACCATATATGATCTGTATTATACCAAATCTGTGCTGTATTATACAGTATCTATCCTGTATTATAACAAACCTGTGTTGTATTATACAATATTTGTCCTCTATTATACCATATCTGTCCTGTATTATAGCATATCTGTGCTGTATTATACCATATATGTTCAGTATTATACCGAAACTGTGCTGTACTATACCATATCTGTCCTGTATTATACAATATCTGTCCTGTATTAGACAATATCTTCCCTGTATTTAATGCACATGTACTCTGCGTATGTCTGTACCTGTACATATACTATTTGCCTGTACATGTAATCTGTTCATCTACATGTACTCTGTCAATACACATGTTCCTTGTTCATGTAAATGTACTCTGTGCATGTCATTCTAGATGTACTCTGTTCACGTCCATGTACGCATACTCTGTTCAAATCCATGTACATACTCTCTGTCCATGTCGCTATATAGCTGAAATATTGCGGAATGCGACGTTAAACCTTAATTCTCTCTCTCTCTCAATGAACATGTACTCTGTACAATGTCGCATGATGTAAACTGGTGAGAGAACAACAACAACAACAAGGATGACAGGTCAATCATTTTATTATTTCCCATTCAGTACATCATACCCAAGCTGGGGGAGCCGCGTTGGGTATGTTTCCAATACAAGTAGCCTCTTGTCCAATCAAAGGCCGCCATTTGGCGCTGCATCTGACATATTCGTTCTTGACCGTTAGATGTATTCTCAGCTGCTCTTGTCCAATCAGAAGTCGCCATTTCAGAAAGTTCCATCTTCGGCCATGTTCGCTCTGAACCGTTTGTTCTATTCGTCGTCGTCATCCGATGGGAAGATTTCGTAATTTGGTCACGAAAACCGTGACATTGGTGACCCTCTCCACTATCCACTTGGTGCCGGGGAGCTGTTCATAGGCCCATCCCAAGACATCCAATTGGTCCACTTGGTCCATCACGGGCCCTAGCGACGCCCGTTAATGATGGTAAACGGTTGGTCAAATACCCGGATGTTACTGCTCTGGTAAAAGTATCGGACTTGGGCTGTCTCCTCATGCTGCAGCACATAACCAAACGCCAGATTTAATTTGAAGGCCGTAGCCGTAGCTTGATATTTTTGGAACATCATGATGTCTTGCCGGCATCATTGAAAACTGTTGACCGCTTCTCTCTTGCAGGAAACAATCCTATGTTTATGTATACTATGATTGTCTTTTTGAATTTGGTGCTAATACTGTTATGTGGAAAATGGAATAGGTCTTTGGATTATGGACGCGGATATTCTCTAATGGACGACGGCTGGATTATGAATGACGGACTAGACGCTTGTAATTGAAGATGGCTTCCAAGTAGCTGAGTAGACGGGCGAGGTCGGTCAGTCGGAAATTATAGATATCTTGAATAGGGCGATGACGGTGGAAACAGTGCCGTATCATGGGCCAATGGCGCTGATAGATGTCACTGACTGGATGGTCTTCGTGTAACTGATCGCTAGGAAAATTTATGGGTTCGTCCAGAAAATGTTCGTTGTTGTCAGGCGTAAGACTGGGGACAGTAATGCTAGAGACCGGCTGGATATCTAGGCCCTTCTGAACTGTGGGTATAGGCGGGCTCTCCGTGATCGCATCACCAGTGGCATTCGTCTCCCCGGGCTCATCTTCACTGGGTCTGACCCTCCTGGGTGCCTCTTTAGTGGGAAGTTGTCGCTCATGCCGTGGTGACGGACCATGAATCAAACGCTCATGCCGTCTTAACTGACTGAGTCGTTTAAAGAGTTGACCACATTCTTCGCATGGACGATTGTGTGGCCCATGCATTGAAAGTTCATGGCGCTGTAAATGATCCGGGCGCTGAAACAACAGTGTACATATCGTACAGCTATACCGGGCAGTTCCGTCGTGCTTGGTAACCTCATGGAGGCGCAAGTCGTGCAGACGAGTGAATGATTTCGAGCACGTAGTACAATTGAACATCTTGGTGGTTGACAGAGTGTCTGACGAAACGGCCAGCCCGCTTCCCTTTTATAGCTAGCTAGCTGTTGATCTATTTTTAGAACACTCAGTTCAACTACCTCCAATTCGAGGACCGAGATGTATGGGTGTACGACTGACCCGCATTGCGCCCGCGAGCGAGTCTGTGTGTATGTATGTGTGGGCACCGGATTTTACATCCGGGACCTTGTCAACATCCGGGTTTCCCAGTGGGTTTTTCCCGTCGTTCCTCCGTCTTCCATCCGGGTACTGTGATTTTACATCCGGGTCCTCATCTTACATCCGGGTTTTTCCAGGTTTACTATCACGTGACCAGAAAAGGAAGTTGTCACAAGACAGGTGGCGCCCTACATATGGACTGGTGAGGGACACATGTTCATTCCTATATTAACAAACACCACCACCAACACCACCACACACCAGTTCTACCACCACCACACACTACCATCACCACCACCACACGCCACCACACACTACCACCACACACTACCACCACAACCATCACACACCACCACACATCACACACCATCACACCACCATACACCAGCTCTACTACCACCACCTCCACCACCACCACCCCCACAACACACCGCCACGACCACACATCTCCAGCAACACCACCACCACCAAACACACCACCACGGCGTTGACGCCCGTCAACGCCACCACCACCACCACTACCACCCCCACCACACACCAACATCACCACCACCACCACCACCACCACACATCACCACAACCACCACCACCACACACCACCATCACCACCACAACCACACACCACCACCTCCACCACACACACCACCACCGGGCGTTGACGCGGTGGTGGTGTGTGGTGGTGGTCATAGTGTGTGGTGGTGGGTGGTGGGTAGTGGTGGTGGTAGTGTGTGGTGGTGGTAGAACTGGTGTGTGGGGGTGTTGGTGTCTGTAAATATAGGAATGAACATGTGTCCTTCATCAGTCCATATGTAGGGCGCCACCTGTCTTGTGACAACTTCCGATTCCGGTCACGTGATAGTAAACCTGGAAAAACCCGGACGTAAGATGAGGACACGGATATAAAACCACAGTACCCGAATGGAAGACGGAGGAACAACGGGAAAAAAACCACTGGGAAATCCGGATGTTGACAAGGTCCCGGATGTAAAATCCACTGCTCACACATACACACACACACTGGTGCGCGCACGCGCGCAGTGCGGCTCATGTCGTACACCAGTACATCTCGGTCCTCGACTTTGGGTAGTTGAACTGAGTGTTCTAAAAATAGATAAACAGCTAGCTTGCTATAAAAGGGAAGCGGCCTGGCCGTTTCATCCGACACTGTCAACCACCGAGATGTTTACTTGTACTACGTGCTCGAAATCATTCACTCGTCTACACGACTTGCGCCGCCATGAGGCTACCAAGCACTACGGAACTGCCCGGTATAGCTGTACGATATGTACTCTGTCGTTTCAGCGCCCGGGTCATTTACAGCGCCATGAAGGTTCAATTCATCAGTAACATCCGGGTATTTGACCAACCATTTACCATTATTAACCGGGCGTCGCTAGAGCCCGTGCTGAACCAAGTGGACCAATTGGATGTCTTGGGATGGGCCTATGTATAGCTCCCCGACATCAAGTGGGTAGTGGAGAGGGTCACCAATGTCACGTTTTCCGTGACCAAATTACGGAATCTTTCCATCGGATGAATGTATTCTCCCATGCACTGATATAAACTATCTGAAGATACGTTGCCTCAACCGTATCCTGGCCTGCCCGACGACGATTAGAACAAACGGTTGAAAGCTATATAGCGACATGGACAGAGAGTATGTACATGGATCTGAACAGAGTATGTATACATGGACGTGAACAGAGTACATATAGAATGACATGCACAGAGTACATTCACATGGACAAGGAACATGTATATTGACAGAGTACATGTACATGAACAGATTACATGTACAGGCAAATAGTACATGTACAGACACATAGTACATGTGCAGAGTACATGTACATTAAAAACAGGGAAGATATTGTCTAATACAGGACAGATATGGCATAATGCAGGACAGATACGATATAATACAGCACAGATTCGGCATAATACTGGACAGATATGTTATAATACAGCACAGATATGGTATAATACAGCACAGATATGGCATAATACAGGACAGATATGGTATAATAGAGGGAAAATGACATATATTGTATAATACAGGACATATATGGTACAATACAGGACATATATTGTATAATACAACACAGATTTGGTATAATACAGGACAGACACTGTATAATACAGCATAGATTTGGTATAATACAGAACATATATGGTGTAATAGAGGACAAATATGGTACAATACAGGACAGATTTGGTACAGGACAGATATGGTATAATTCAGCACAGATATGGTATATGAGACAAATATGGTATAATTTAGGACAAATATTGTATAATACAGAACATATATGGTACAATACAGAACAGATATGGTATAATACAGCACAGAT
The DNA here is from genome assembly GCA_036873755.1 of Hanleya hanleyi. Lineage (NCBI taxonomy): Eukaryota > Metazoa > Mollusca > Polyplacophora > Lepidopleurida > Hanleyidae > Hanleya > Hanleya hanleyi. The sequence continues at coordinate 15,566 of JAVTVY010055182.1, forward strand.
TTGGTATAATGCAGGACAGATATGGTATAATGCAGGACAGATTTGGTATAATACAGGACAGATTTTGTATAACACTGAACAGATATATAATTCAGCACAGATATGTTATATGCGGGACAAATATGGTATAATACAGAACATATATTGTATAGTACAGGACATATATGGTACAATACAGGACATATGGTATAATACAGCACAGACATGGTAACGAGGGCGCCATCTGTCTTTTGACAACTTCCGGTTCCGGTCACGTGACAGCAAACATGAAAAACTCGGATGTAAGATGAGGACCCGGATGTAAAACCACAGTACCCGGATGGAAGACGGAGGAACGACGAGAAAAACTCACTGGCCAACTGCGCATGCGCAGATTGGCGAGATTTCCAATGAAAACAAGCCAGCCTGACACACGAGCTTCACCGTGATACCCCACACAGTCCATTTGACCAGGGATAGTCCCTCAATCACTCGCCAAACCTACACGAATCAACAAAATATCTGCTTTCTATACTACGGCCAGAGAGCGCATGCGCAAAATGATGAAAACGGGCGATACATTAGTCCAGTCGGATCCCACTCACTGACTCACTCACTCACCGTCGTTAGTGCGTATTCCTCCTCCTCCTCCTCACTCACACTCACTCATTCACTAACTCACACACACGGGCGCATACATTCATCGGGCATTGCGCCGCAAGGTCAATAGGGCACGAAATGCGCTTTTATACAGCTAATCCTTCCTTCACTGCTCCAAAATGCCCACTTTGGCTACTACTCCTACTGATGACGTTACAGATGACGTAAACATCCTTCAAATCGGGGTCTGCACCCCGAGAGCTACAAAATGATACATCACACGATGCTTTCGGACAAAGGATGGTCCATCTCTACGCCAAATACCTTCCTTCACTGCCCCAAAATGCCCACTTTGGCTACTACTCCTACTGATGACGTCACCAATGCCGTCACAGATGACGTGAGCATCCCTCAAATCGGGGTCTACATCCCGAGAGCTACAAAATGACACCGCACACGACGCATTCGGACCAAGGATGGTCCATCTCTACCCCAAATACCTTCCTTCACTGCCCCAAAATGCCCACTTTCGCTACTACTCGTACTGATGACGTCACAAATGACATGGCCATCCCTCAAATCGAGATCTACGCCACAAGAAATACACGATGACAGCCCACACGATGCATTCGGACCAAGGATGGTTCATCTCTACCCCAAATACCTTCTTTCTCTGCCCCAAAATGCCCCTTTGGCTACTACTCCTACTGATGACGTCACCAATAAAGTCACAGATGCTGTGGACAGCCCTCAAATGGTGGTCTACACCCCGAGATCTACCTCTCGCAACACATTCGGACCAAGAATGGTCCATCTCTACCCCAAACACACCCCCAGGCACCCCCCAAAATGGACACTTCACTTAGTACACCCAACTGCGCATGCGCAGATTGGCGCAACTTGCAATAAAAAAACACGCCATTCTGATTCTACCACACAAAAGCTTTACTTTGACACCAACACACGACCCATTTGGACCAATAATGGTCCATCCCTACCCCAAACACACCCCCCCCCCCCCCCCCAAATGCCGGCTTTCTATACTACGACCAGACTGCGCAGGTGCAGAATATCGAAAACGGACGATACGTTAGTCCAGTTGGGTGCTCCTCCATGAGATCTTCAAAATAAGACCTCATACGACACCATGGGACCATTAGGGGCTCACCTAGACCCCATAACGTCCACCCAGTATGGACCTATGCACTGAGCCAGTATGGGACTATATGGGTACCCGGTACTTTTCGAAAAATTTCACTTAGAGACCCCCATCGTGTTTTTCGAGGTGAGACGTGAATAACAAGACCAAACAACCCATAGCAAAACCCACAAAAAATTCCCAGTATGGACCGATACCCCAATAGCCAGTATGGGGCTATATGGGCCTATATACAGACCTACCCGTTACTTTTTTAAAAAAAATCACCGTTTAACTTCGAGACCCCTCCCACCGTGTTTTTCGTGGCGAGACGTGGAAAAGAAGACCAAACAACCCATAGTAACATCCGAACAAATGACCACCCCCATACCCTATACAGGCATTTTCCCGTATATTTTTCAGGTACATATAATTGTATGAGTAAATTCCGTGTTCCGCTTTTTATTTATTTATTTATTTTTATATTTTTTTTATTTCTGTTCCCGTGAAAACACCCATGACTGGATAGCCCAGAAGGAGCGAGGACGTCTCACTCGACCCAATCGGTCCATGCAGCGTATTTGAAGTCTGGGGGCTACTTTCTGTCCGCTGAAGCTTTTTTAACCACATCACCGCCAGACCGAATCACCGCGGAGAAATACATTCCCCCAAAGATCACGTGATAGGAAGTGACGTCACATACCCCACCCGTCGAGACCCTCACTTTCCGGAAATTACCGGAAATTAATGATATGTAAGTAGGTCAAACTGAGTTTAAATACGCTTTATATACTACTGGGGAAGCCAGAAAATCGAGCTTAAGAAAAGTAGGGTTAGGGTTAGGTATGCTCTTTGCATATTGCCCAGTTAATCATATTGACCAATTAATTATTCGATATAACAAAGATCTGAACCTCATGAGGTGCGTGTCAGGTACGAACTGGGAGGCCAATAAACAAAGTTTAATAAAATAATGTCAAACTCAGATATAGATTATTACTCAAGTGCCTAAAAATCACCATGCAAGTTCCTATTAAATACAAAAGACAGCATGCAGTATTCGACTTTAAAACTCAACGGAACCCCTTTATGTAGTCTACAAATAGAAGCCAACGAGAAACTCTTCCATTTAAGACGATAAAAGCTGTCCATGATATATGCAGAGAAAACAATAGCCAAGGGCGATAATCACTCATGTCAAATAATTTTCGACCACAAAAGTGAATACGAATACCTCAAAACGAAATGGGACCCAGACCCCGCGCCACTCGGCTACACACGAACACGGCATTCCAAACTCTCATCAGTAAAGTCAATAGACCACCATGGCAACCAGTCACACCCCGCGTGGACACGAACATATACAACAGCATCATTAGCAGGAGAACCCAGGGTATATCCAAGTACATGCCCTTGAATGCATCGAAAATAATTGGAAAAATCACCTGAAAATATACACAGACGCCACCAAAAAGACAAGTAACAGTACAGGATATGCATTCTTTATCTCCGAACTCGGCATTCAGGAAGGCTTTAAGCCACCAGACCACATGCGTGTTTACATTAGTGAATTAGTCGCTATAAGACCCTTGAATACATGTAGATCCTACAAAACCAGCAGGCTTTCCTAGTTTTTTCTTCTGCAGTCCTCCTCAATCTTAGTGTTTATGATATTTTCTGTCAATTTGATCTGTAAGCTTGATACATTACCCCCTCACAGAAAGCGTCCAAATAAATCTAAACAACCCATTTTAATCTGGCCAACTATAATATTTTAACCCTATCTGGCCTGGGCGATTTGGGGTGTATCGCAGCCTTGGGGGGGGGGGGGGAAGTATATTTTCTCTGCTACTAGAAAAAAATCTAATAAAATAGAAAATAATTAGTTTTGCATAAATACAATATTTTTAAGGCCTTTTAGGCAAGGAAAATGTGAAGAAATGGAGCGAAAAGATTGAAAAACACGAGTTTCGCGGATACCACATGGCCGCCATTTTAAATTTACCCATGCTCCTCTGCCCGAGGGTTATTGAAAATAGGCTCAAAATGACCCCAATAAGATAAGCTTAAAAGTCACCAAGTTTCAGCCTCCTTGGTTTTGTCGTGTCGGCGCAGCAGAGAAAAGTTCACCAGGGGGGGACTTTCCGCCCCCCCCCCCACCCAGGCCGGGTAGTGTTAAGCGAAAAATATATATATTTGAATATTTTGCTGGTACGTTTGCAATCAGTTTTACTTTGAGCAAAAAATTCATTGTTGGCTTGACTTCCGAAGAAAAAAATAGTTATGCGCCTTCGGGACAGAGTTAAAACTCCAATTTTTGAAACTATTTTGCCATTTCCTCGGACATTATTGCGTAGTCCGAATGAATATTTCACCACGAAGAGATATAAATGGTGCGGCGTGTCATCTACGACTGTCTAGAATCGGAATCTCAGTTGCCAAGAGAAGCCTCCCTGCGGAGTCTTATATTTTGGTCGCCAGACATGGCCAACTTTTCCCCACCTCTTACATATTCTCCAATTGACAGTTTCAGATTTCATACATACATTTTTGTTTTAAAGTCATTGATATTTAGCATTACACTGTCGTTGTTTCAACCCCCCTGCTACATTTTTCGTCATATTTTCCAAATAATGGTAATAATAATAATGACGATGCGCAATGGTTCTTTGGACTGTCAAAGATAATGTACATATGCGAAGAAAATGCCCATGACCTGAAGAATGTAATTTTCCTTCTACGCTGACATTCTAAATAGCATTGTGAATGGACCGACAATGGTGGATATTCGACTTACCTGTATTAACTGTGCGCTGAAACTTTCAGCTAGGGACGTGTAAATATCCCTGACACGAATCTTGCATCGAAACTGGGGAGAGAAGTCGAACTCTGTTGATCTGAACGAAATCCAACACCGCCTGAGTCTACACTTTCGCTATATGGAGGCTGCCATGTTTGTGCGCGCAATGGATTCTGGGAGCAAGAGCCTATATAAGACGCATCGGACGTTCATCATTCTGTCTGTCTGTCTGGTGAGGCACTTAGAAACGGATTAAAAAAAATCAACACTCCCTTAACATTACCAGCGATATTAAACCCTAAGTCCCCATTAGAAAACAGGTATTCAAGTCCTTAATAAATTTTATCAAAACTGCTGGCTATTATTCCAGTATATAACACTACCCCCGTGCATGCGCACCACTAACTAACAATGTCAGCATTGGCCACAATTTTTCTTTTGAAATAAAATATAGGCAATGTGGGCACCGGAGATACCATGTTCCGTGTGGGCCGGTTGCCAGATTAGTCTAAAAAATCGGAGGCCAAGATCAATCAACATCCCTGCGACAATACTGGCCAAAAATCTCTCTTTTGCAATAAAATAGGCAATTTGGGCACCGGAGATACCATGTTCCGTGTGGGCCGGTAACCACATTCGTCTCTAAAACCTAAAGGCCGCTACCAATTCAACAACCAAGGACATACATCATTAGCACACGTCCAAGAAGCAACCACGCACACAAAAAATGTCACTCACAAAAATGAATACTACACACTGTTTCATCTTATACTTTCAGAAATGGAGATGAACATGATGAAAGTCATCATCGTCGGTCCATAAGAACGTCCAGAACCAGAATACTCGACCCTATGCCACCCCAGGCACGCTACCCCATAGATGTCACCGAACTAACGCCTCAACACAGCACAGCACACTGAAGACCACAGACGAACAAGACCAGACATGAAACAGAACACTGATGACGACAACAATTATTAAACAGCACCGCAGGGCACACCGAAGACCAAAGACGGGCTGGACAAGACTAAGGGAGTCGTTAGGGAAGTCGATCCGAAAAATCCTGAAACCGCCCATGGTTCTCCCAGTTTTTTCTGGACGGCTTTGTGCGTACAAAGGGGTACCAAGACAAAGGAATCATCCACGCGATTACAGTGAACTCATATTTACCAGTATAAGTTAACCAAAAACCAGAAAGAGACTTACGAACTTGTACATACAGTACGCCCACTTTCCAGTTACCCTATCCTACTGGTAGGATAGCGGTAGGATAGCTGGAGGATAGCTCTGTACCATCCACGTATCATGGCCGGACCCTCCACGGATGATGGCTGGATGATGGCCGGATCCTCCGTGGATGATGGCCGGATCATCCGTGGATGATGGCTGGATCATCCACGGATGATGGTCGGACCGTCCACGGATGATGGTCGGATCCTCCACGTATGGTTTGGGCCGTGAACTGACGTGCCTGCACTATACCGAGTTTCACTGATAGATAATCATATGTTTTCGACGAGTTATAATCGTATATAATGCGGGATTATTTCTGATCGATGAAAATAATCTGGAAGAAAGGGGGTTTACGGTATATTCATTGAAAAGTATAAATTCATCTGTTTATGAAGTGGATGCGTGAAGATTCATATATTTATGTTCTTGTATTTGTCAATGCCAATGGCTCACAATGTGCGGAGAAAAATATCGACACTCCTATCGTACTACCCGTAATTTGCATCTTTTATTGTAACGATTGTCCTCTACTTCTACTTCAGTCTATTATCTTGATTATTCTCGCAAATATGTATTAGTTTAGCACAGGGTAATGCAATAAATTTGATCTGCGATTGGCGTTTTCCGATCGCGAAGAAAATGTTCTTGTGTGTGTGTGTGCGAGTTAGTCATGACTTTTTTCTAATACTATATTTACCATACACAAAGGCAGTTTTTACTGTGATCATTTAACCTATATATATATATATATGCTCTCAGCGAGGTCCGCGCTATACTCTTCGCACATGTGCGTAGATTTCGTCATATCTCTCTTTTCGTAGGGCCTACATTTTCTCTTTGGAAAACGTATGTAATCAATCTCAAAAGAGTATATTTCCAACTTTAAAATGACTACATAATAAGCTAATAGTTCGGGCAAAATAGTACGCCCATAATAAATTTAAGTAATATTTATTTGATCAGTCTAATTTTCTAATAAAATTTACTTTGTGAATGTATGGTTTCTATTCGCAACTTTACTTTTGTTCACATCTGGAGATTTTTTTGCTATTGTATCTTCATAATCTTTGATTAATTCTGTCAATGTCAGAGAAAAGGGAACCCTTGGTAAGTAACGCTGTTGAAATAGTATATTGTGTCCACCTTCGCATGCAAAATTATTTTCGCCACTTGCCATTCTGGTTGATTTATTTATTTAATTGTTCAGTTGAATTTCAACTTTCACAGAAACTGTTTTGTTCCATCAAACCACCTTTTGTCTGCGTATGTTCACCAGTATATTATGTTGTTAGTACGTTGATTGAACTCTGTGTCACTTCCGACTTCGATGCTCATAAACAAGATGCTTTATTTATCCATATACAAATTTCTGAATCAATTCATAAATTTACAAGCACTATATATATATTTTAAAACAAATAAAAATAGATAATTTGAAATATATATAGCGGAGATTATTGTAGTTTCGTATAAATCTATTTCAGTAATTGACTTTATCAGAAAGATAATAGTAATCCATTGATTATGGTTTTATAATAGTAGATCCCATTTTATTGTTTTCGGTTTTTTTAAAATTTTATTCCAATTACGCATACTTACCACTTTCTAATATACTCATCGTCACGCTAGTCCAATGCTAGTCTGCTAATACTAGTAGCCAGATAAATCATGCGATTATCTACTGAAAGTTATCGATCTTCACTTTTGAAGTGACGATGATATAATCACAACTCAAATATAGAATATTATATCACAATGACTTCCATTATCGGAGTTACTTTTGATACCGATCCCTTAATGATACCCTGAAACCAGTGGATGTAATACGCCTCATCTATATGTCTTCGCTGGTATATTGCATGGTACAGCTAACGCAAATATAGATGTACGGTCTGCAAGGTTAATTAGGTAGTCTACAGACTTTTGATTTTGAAATCAGGCCATTTTCCCTTCTCTAAAGTTCTAAAAAAAAAAAGATTTTGAGTTTAATTTTGGAGATTGGATTGTTGGGGTGCCTTCCCTTCTTGATTCATAAAGAACATATGCATGCAAAAAACTGTGGAAATTGATGTTTTCGGGCAGCTTCCCATACGGTTAAAGAATGTATACGACAGTATATTCAATTGCCCCGAAAATCTTGACAAGAATATATAATATATGAGAAACCAAATAATTAATTACTCAGAAGGTAGTCTCCTTAACAAAATGCATTCAGCCTTAACGATTCTTTTGTGAATAGGATTTCGCCATAACATGCAAACGATGCGGACGACCGCAGGTTAGAAACGATTCGATTTAACAGCTTGCGTAAAGATCCCACATAGCAGAAAGAAAAGAGATACCAATGGTAGTACGAAATAGGACAGAAAAATGAGAAATAATGTGGAATTCTACTTTTATATCCATCATTCTACATCCCCCAGGTTTGTTGGCTAATGGTTCTATATAGAACCCTCAAAATATGGTTCTATATAGAGCCCTCGAAATATGGTTCTGTATAGAACCCTCAAAATATGGTTCTATATAGAACTCTCAAGAAATGGTTCTATATAGAACCCTCAAAAAATGGTTCTATATGGAACTATTTCAAGATGGTTCTACACAGAACCCTCTCATGAAGGTTCTGTGGGACCATGTGAAGGGTTCTATGTAGAACCATTTTTAAGGGTTTCAGGTCGATCCATTAAATGTTCCCAACAGAGCTAGGAGTTTTATGTGGATGTTATATAACACCAATTGTTCTATACAAAAGTTTCTGCATAGACATCTTTTTCATGAAGGAAATTCGTAGCTGTAGGATTTACAACTGGTATGATAATGGACTAAACTAAGAACATGCACAGGTAAAAACATGAGAAGACCTGCAGTCAGGTTTGTAAAGATCACTTCATTTATTAAAACAACAGCCAGAATATCTTGAACATATGGTCATAAGCACCGAAAACTTCATGTTCGACAGCAAATGCGATGAACATCATGGCACTTCAATATTATGACAAAACTCGAAAGATACTATTGCACTATACTATGGGGAGATTCATACATGAAACACACATCAGCCCCCACAACTAGGATTCCTGCGGAGGCAAAAATTCCTGTGGCATTGGAATATTCCCCATTTAACACAATGTTAAAGATCTGGCTGTAACTGGCAAAAGTAGCTGTAAGATTTTTTTACTAAAGAACTGCAATAGATGAGTTTCTAATTGTGTTGTCCCCCCTTGAACACTGAATGATCCATGATTTCATAACAAAGTTTCAGCGAAAATTCAAGATGCGGCCATATTGGATTTTCGACATGGACCAAAAAAGGTATCTTGCACAACCGGACCACAAGGTAAACCTGTGTACCCATTTTGACAGATCCATGCAGTAATTTCCTGAGAATTCACGATAACAAAATTCCATGGGAAAATTCAAGATGGCCGCCTGGTGGTCATATTGGATTTTCAAATTGGACCAGAAAATTTATCTTGCACAACTAGACTCCAAGGGGAACCTGTGTATCAAATTTGAGAAAGATCAAGGCAGTAGTTCCTGAGAAATCGTGATAACAAAGTTTCAAGGGAAAATCCAAGATGGCTGCCTGGTGGCAATATTGGACTTTCGAATCAAATCACAACAGGTATCTCGCACAACTAGACCCCAAGGTGAACCTGTGTACCATTTTGAGAAAGATCCATGCAGTACTTCAAGAGAAATTAAGCAATAACAATGTTTCATGGAGAAATTCAAGATGGCCGCCTGGTGGCCATATTGGATTTTTAAATCAGACCACAAAAGGTATCTTGCACAACTAGACCCAAAGGAACCTGTGTACCAAATTTGAGAAAGATCAAGGCAGTGGTTCCTGAGAAATTGTGATAACAAAATTTCATGGGGAAATCCAAGATGGCCACCTAGTGGCCATATTGGATTTTCATATTGGACAAGGTATCTTGCACAACCGGACCCCAAGGGGAACCTGTGTACCAAATTTGAGAAAGATTCATGCAGTACTTCCTGAGAAATCATGATAACAATGTTTGATGGGGAAATCCAATATGGCCGCCTGGTGGCCATATTGGATTTTTGAATAGAAGCAAAAAAGGTATCTTGTACAACTAGATCACAAGGGGAACCTGTCTACCAAATTTGAGAAAGACCCATTCAGTAGTTCCCGAGAAATCGCGATAACAATGTTTCATGGGAAAATCCAAGATGGCCGCCTGGTGGCCATATTGGATTTTTGAATCGAAGCAAAAAAGGTATCTTGTATAACTAGATCCCAAGGGGAACCTGTCTACCAAATTTGAGAAAGATCCATGAAGTAGTTACCGAAAAATAATGACGACAAGATTTCACTGGCAAATTCAAGATGGCCGCCATGGCAGCCATATTTAAAATCATAACGACACCGCATGAACAGATTCTGGTGTACTCATTGGGGGGAACATGCATGCCAAGTTTCAGCTTAATCGGTCAAGCGGTTTCAGAGAAGACGATGTTTACATACGACGGACGATGGACGACGGACAGTAAGGCCATGACATTAGCCCAGACGAGCTAAATAGTGCTAAGATAAAGTTACCGGTACTTTTGTTACGACATTGGTCTCAGCATTGCCGATTATTGTGGCTAATTGAGGGAGCTGTACATGATAGGTGATATTCCCACCATCGACATAAAGACACTTTTGAACATAAAATAGTATGTGACATTCCCAATCATTCAGTATGTCATATCCCAATCATACACTAACAGTACACGATATCTCCATCATTCAGTGGACGATATCCACATGATCATTCACTAACAGTATGCGATATCACGATCATTCAGTATGCGATATCCCCTCATACACTAACAGTACGCAATATCACCATCATTCAGTAGGCGATATCCCCATCATACACTAACAGTATGCGATATTCCCATCATTGAGTAGGCGATATCCCCATCATACACCAACAGTACATGATATCACCATCATTCAGTAGGCGATATCCCCATCATACACTAACAGTATGCGATATCCCCGTCATTCAGTTGGAGATATCCCCATCGTACACTAAAAGTACGAGATGTAACAGTACGAGATATCTCCATTATACACTAACAGTACGCGATATTCCCATCATACACTAACAGTATGTGATATCACAATCATTCAGTAGGCGATATCCCCATCATTCAGTGCGAGATATCCCCATCATACACCTGTGGCATCTTTGGCTTTGACTCGGTGTCAAGCAGACATCAGAACAACCATCTCTAAGTTGGTGTTAAACCCCTAAATAGATACAAGATTAATAATTAACCAATCATGCTCCACCGTGACAATGCCACCCCCCCCCACCCATATGATTAATATGACTGGAACAGTCATTCATTGGACAAATAGATATACTCAGGAACACAGACGTTATGGATTATATCAATTTCTTTAATTCTTGTGAGCGACGTTTCAATGGAGATACTAGCATTATTGTCAATTCATCATTAGCTTAACAAAAATGCTAGTATCTGCATTAAACATCGATCATAAGAATTAAAGAAGTTGATATCCATAACATATGTGTTCCTCAGTGTATCCTCAGACTTCTAAATGCCACTTAAACAACAATTAGATATATCTTGGTCCAATCGGCCCCCTGGAGGTGCAGTCTGTCGGAGATGGCTCTGTCGGAGATGGCTCTATTCTACGGTGGCCCGTTAGGGCCATTGTCGTTTTCTTTTGATTTCCTATGTTTTTCTTCTATTTCCGAAGAAACCAACTTAATTTTCTAGATTTTCTTTGTATTTTCCAAGAAATCAACTGAATTTTCAGCGAATTCATAGCAATATTCTGCGAATTTTCCGTGTTCAACGACGTAAAAACAGAGACAAAATCGAACAAAAACCTAGGAAATTCTTGAAAAACACCAAATATAATTTCCTCCGCGGATATAATATTTCCTCCGCGGATATAATATTTCCTCCGCGGATATAATCATTTCCTCCGCGGATATAATATTTCCTCCGCGGATATAATATTTCCTCCGCGGATATAATCATTTCCTCCGCGGATATAATATTTCCTCCGCGGATATAATATTTCCCCCCCGGATATAATCATTTCCTCCGCGGATATAATATTTCCTCCGCGGATATAATCATTTCCTCCGCGGATATAATATTTCCTCCGCGGATATAATATTTCCTCCGCGAATATAATCATTTCCTCCGCGGATATAATATTTCCTCCGCGGATATAATATTTCCTCCGCGGATATAATATTTCCTCCGCGGATATAATCATTTCCTCCGCGGATATAATATTTCCTCCGCGGATATAATATTTCCTCCGCGGATATAATCATTTCCTCCGCGGATATAATATTTCCTCGCGGATATAATATTTCCTCCGCGGATATAATCATTTCCTCCGCGGATATAATATTTCCTCCGCGGATATAATATTTCCTCCGCGGATATAAATATTTCCTCCGCGGATATAATATTTCCTCCGCGGATATAATATTTCCTCCGCGGATATAATATTTCCTCCGCGGATATAATTAATTTCCTCCGCGGATATAATCATTTCTCCGCGGATATAATATTTCCGCGGATATAATATTTCCCTCCGCGGATATAATCATTTCCTCCGCGGATATAATATTTCTCCGCGGATATAATATTTCCTCCGCGGATATATCATTTCCCTCCGCGGATATAATATTTCTCCGCGGATATAATCATTTCTCCGCGGATATAATATCCTCCGCGGATAGGTATTTCCTCCGCGGATATAATCATTTCTCCGCGGATATAATATTTCCTCCGCGGATATAATATTTCCTCCGCGGATATAACCATTTCCTCCGCGGATATAATATTTCCTCCGCGGATATAATCATTTCCTCCGCGGATATATTTCCTCCGCGGATATAATATTTCCTCCGCGGATATAATCATTTCCTCCGCGGATATATTATTTCCTCCGCGGATATAATATTTCCTCCGCGGATATAATCATTTCCTCCGCGGATATAATATTTCCTCCGCGGATATAATATTTCCTCCCCGGATATAATCATTTCCTCCGCGGATATAATATTTCCTCCACGGATATAATATTTCCTCCGCGGATATAATCATTTCCTCCGCGGATATAATATTTCCTCCGCGGATATAATATTTCCTCCGCGGATATAATCATTTCCTCCGCGGACATAATATTTCCTCCGCGGATATAATCATTTCCTCCCCGGATATAATATTTCCTCCGCGGATATAATATTTCCTCCGCGGATATAATATTTCCTCCGCGGATATAATCATTTCCTCCGCGGATATAATATTTACTCCGCGGATATAATATTTCCTCCGCGGATATAATCATTTCCTCCGCGGATATAATATTTCCTCCGCGGATATAATATTTCCTCCGCGGATATAATCATTTCCTCCGCGGATGTACTATTTCCTCCGCGGATATAATATTTCCTCAGCGGATATAATCATTTCCTCCGCGGCTATAATATTTCCTCCGCGGATGTAATATTTCCTCCGCGGATATAATCGTTTCCTCCGCGGATATAATATTTCTTCCGCGGATATAATATTTCCTCCGCGGATATAATATTTCCTCCGCGGATATAATCATTTCCTCCGCGGATATAATATATCCTCCGCGGACATAATATTTCCCCCGCGGATATAATCATTGCCTCCGCGGATATAATATTTCCTCCGCGGATATAATATTTCCTCCGCGGATATAATCATTTCCTCCGCGGATATAATATTTCCTCCGCGGATATAATATTTCCTCCGCGGATATAATCATTTCCTCCGCGGATATAATATTTCCCCCGCGGATATAATACTTCCTCCGCGGATATAATGATTTCCTCCGCGGATATAATATTTCCTCCGCGGATATAATATTTCCTCCGCGGATATAATCATTTCCTCCGCGGATATAATATTTCCTCCGCGGATATAATATTTCCTCCGCGGATATAATCATTTCCTCCGCGGATATAATATTTCCTCCGCGGATATAACCATTTCCTCCGCTATAATATTTCCTCTGCGGATATAATATGTCCTCCGCGGATATAATCATTTCCTCCGCGGATATAATATTTCCTCCGCGAATATAATATTTCCTCCGCGGATATAATATTTCCTCCGCTGATATAATATTTCCTCCGCGGATATAATCATTTCCTCCGCGGATGTAATATTTCCTCCGCGGATATAATCATTTCCTCCGCGGATATAATATTTCCTCCGCTGATATAATATTTCCTCCGCGGATATAATCATTTCCTCCGCGGATATAATATTTCCTCCGCGGATATAATATTTCCTCCGCGGATATAATCATTTCCTCCGCGGATATAATATTTTCTCCGCGGATATAATATTTCCTCCGCGGATATAATCATTTCCTCCGCGGATGTAATATTTCCTCCACGGATATGATATTTCCTCCGCGGATATAATCATTTCCTCCGCGGATATAATATTTTCTCCGCGGATATAATATTTCCTCCGCGGATATAATCATTTCCTCCGCGGATGTAATATTTCCTCCGCTGATATAATATTTCCTCCGCGGATATAATCATTTCCTCCGCGGATATAATATTTTCTCCGCGGATATAATATTTCCTCCGCGGATATAATCATTTCCTCCGCGGATATAATATTTCCTCCGCGGATACAATATTTCCTCCGCGGATATAATCATTTCCTCCGCGGATATAATATTTCCTCCGCGAATATAATCATTTCCTCTGCGGATATAATCATTTCCTCCGCGGATATAATCATTTCCTCCGCGGATATAATATTTCCTCCGCGGATATAATATTTCCTCCGCGGATATAATCATTTCCTCCGCGGATATAATATTTCCTCCGCGGATATAATATTTCCTCTGCGGATATAATCATTTCCTCCGCGGATATAATATTTCCTCCGCGGATATAATATTTCCTCCGCGGATATAATTAATTTCCTCCGCGGAGGAAATCCACGTGACTAGAGTACTAGAAAGACGGCAAATTCATTAGCATTTTTGAGGCTGAGGAGTGAGGCTGATGTGCAGATGGCGTCACTATGACGGCACATCCGGTGACATCCGGATCAAAGGTCACATCCGGTCACGTGGCAACCGGGTCACTTCCTGTGACGTCACGATGGCGTCATTATGACGTCACATCCGGTGACATCCGGGTCAAAGGTCACATCCGGTCACGTGGCATCCGGTAACATCCGGTAACATCCGGGTCACTTCCTGTGACGTCGCTTCCGGTCACCTGGCGGCCCAGCAAGTGTTATCTGCCCCTACCTAAGACCCCAGTGACTTCCAATGTTAATCTCATGCAGGTATGGGAAAGGGGGCTTGAAGATGTCTTTGAACGCCACTATGAGATTCGCCCCCGTTTTCGTCCGGATGGGTACCACCCACGCATACTTGGATAGGATATCGATGCGCGTCA
>JAVTVY010055183.1:0-29554 GCA_036873755.1 Hanleya hanleyi
AAGTGCCTTTGTTTGATATTACACAAACGACGAGTCGGATTGTTCTGATATTTGGCATACATACTCACTGTATTACGAGTATAATGTCAGTGAAATTTCAGCATGATCGCCTTATTAGTTTCAGAGGTATTATAGAGCGTGACATTTGAGTAGGTCTGAGCTTATGGCTGAAACTATACTCAACAAAAGCAGACTGTGAGAAGCGCTATCTCCGGACGACTAATTTCCAAGCTCAACTTTCTCCAATCAAGTCATAGTCTGGACTCCAGGGACCGTTTTCTGTACCTATTTCAACGTACTAACATTTTGATTTCGATGAAGGAGCCATCTAGGGCGTAAACAAAGGCCAGAAACGTGTTTCCCACGTACTGCCGACCAAGAAAAAGTGCTTTCTGAAACTCTGAAGCCATTTCTGAATTTTTGTCATGTTTTCAACAGTGGAGTGAATAAGCCTGCACGTTCCACGGGATAACCAGAGGCCTGCTAAACGTACACAATAGGTATCTGCGCATGAAACATTGTTATCGCAATTGCAACAACAGTCTATATATGGAAGCCATTACAACTGCTTGCAGTTCTAGTTGGTATTATTATTATTATTTTTTTTCTTCCGCCGGATTTTGTGGCAAAATTTCCCCAGCCGCCGTTCAACCGATGAAGTCGAAACTTCGCATAGGTGTTGGGGTACGTGAGATCTAATGCATATCAAAACAAGAAGCCGATTGGTCAAAAGCTCCGGCGGCCATCTTGGATTTGTCCTAAAACCTTTCAAGATCTTCTTCTCTGGAACCAGCAGACCGATTGTCTCGAAACTTGGCACACATGTTCGATGGATCAGGGGCTCTCAAAATCCTATTTGAAATTTTCCTCCGTAAAACAAAATGGCCGCCATTGACCAATCAAAATTGTCGGATTTTCAGATAACGGATGTGGACGGGAAAAGTGACTACATATATGCATTGCCATATGGCGATCACGAATATGCAAAAATTTTGCTCCAAGGTCACGTGGTTTGGCCGCCATCTTGAATTCTGTGAAAAACTTTGCCAATTTTGCAACGGCTTATTCTCTTGAACCCTGATAGATACGGATTTCTAGGTCACTGCGTTATGTCGGGAAGGCCATGGTCTGTTGCACTGAAAGCAAATATTTTCGATTGGCTGAATGGTTTGGCGGCCATATTGGATTTAGCTCCAAACCTTCATTGATCTTTTCTTCTGGAACCGCTGCTCCGATCGTTGTGAAACTTGGTACACATGATCAATGGACAGAGTTCTCCCTTACTGTGACTCATAAAGTTCATCGGTTAAAAAAGATGGCCGCCATCGACCAATCAAAATGGTCGAATTTTCAAGTGACGGATTTTGACGGGAAAAAGTTATGAAATATATGTTATATGACATGGCGATCACGAATATGTAAAAATTGTGCTCCTAGGTCACGTGGTTTGGCCGCCATCTTGGATTTTGTCAGAAACGGAACGTATCTTATACAGGCTACAACGCAAGAACTATGGGAGCTACAGCCCTGCAGTTTATTGCATTATATTGTCCAGGAGCAGCTCTTTCGGAAGTATGTTAACAATTTCAACGTATCTTCAACAGTTTTCTCGCAATTCTCAGATGAAAAGCACCCAAATTTGCGAAATGACGGATTGTTCTTCAATGGTAACTATGTAGGTTAGATCTAAAAGAAAGCAATGACGTCACTTTCAGCAAAGGCAGGTCGATGTTCGTGGTAAGTATATCCCGCATTAAATTATATCCCGCACTAAATGCTCAGTGGTTTTATTATTGGATAATATCATTTCATACTTTATGGTTTCATTTCATTTAATCCTAGCTTAAATAATTTTCCCGCTATTATCAAATGTAATTCTTTCAAGTTTGCGTATTAACAGAAAAATCCCCATTCCATTGACTGTTTTCGGCAACCTCTGCCAGACAAGAATTTGTTTTCATTTGTTTCTGCCACTGTTGTGACGAATAATAAATGAAGGCCAGTGGTAGGTGTTTGGAGTATGAAATGTGTTCGATTTCGCTCAAAACTTGATTTTAATTCGGGGCCAAATATGATGTTAATCAGAGGGACTATTTGGGTGTCTGTGCACCGCTTTCTCAAGGCAGAGAAAAAGCCGAAAGTATGTATCCAAAGAACAATGCAAAACCCAGACAGTAGGCTGTAGACAGTCTGGTTTTAATATAAACATTCACGGATACGTGACATCTGTTTCCGCCTGAACGTGGATGATCGCTGTTTACAGAAACGACCCTGCCACGTTAAATGTCCCGATCTAATAGCCGGCCATAGTAACCAAGTGTATGTTCTCCTGCAGAATCTATTTCCACTTTGTATTTTGTGTGCGTGCTTTTTGAGCAGTTCACCCGTACTCGAGTTTTGCCGAGGGACAAGTTGTACAACATTTCAGAATAATAACTCAGATCAATCTCTGGTCTATCCAGACGGTACTCTGTAATATTTGTAAATAAGAACGGTTTACCAGTCACGCTTTATTTATAATTGGTGGTCTTCATTCATCGAATCCTGAATCGACTGGTTTATTTTGACATGAACCGGCCTGGGCAATTTCGGCAGTTACGTGCAAAACTGACGATATATATATGCGGTGTTATATGGAGATGGAGACTGTGCCAACAGGTTATGGTTTGGCTGGTATCACAGCAAATCTTCAAAGCCGGCTAATGCTCTTGAAATATAAACAAAATCTTTATAGAAGTTGGCAGGAATGTAGTGACTATCCTTGGGTATCGACAAATCCATTTCGGATTATCGTCAAAGAGAGGCAAAAACTTTATATTTGCCGACACAAAGCATTTCTTCTGCCTGATTATCCTTGGACATCGACTGATCCTTCACGAGTTTGACAAAACTATATTACTGTGATCGCTTTTTCATATGCATTTTGAAGTTTATCGGTACATATATCAGAATTGGCCGATACGAACCATTAATACGTATGTGACTGTTCTTGAACATCGACTGCTCTTGTTCATGCTGTTTGACAAAATTATAATGGTATATTCTGTGAAAACTTTTCCAGGTGTATTTCCTCGTGCGTTCAATTATAAACTGTATTTAAGCAGACACGAATATACACAAGCGGTTTTGTTGCAGGCAAAGTGAAAATCTACTTGGACATAAGACTTCTCTGAAATACCGGATCTATCGAAATCTTCCTAGAACGGGAGATCTAATGCATACCAAAAGAAGCCGATTGGTCGGATGCTTTGGCGGCCATCTTGGATTTATCCTAATTACAACACATATAAGGGAAGTGGGAAGAGGTGCCGACATACTGACTGCGTCACATGACTTCATAGAATAGTCCTCTGGTTAACCTATTCTAAAGCACATACCAAGAATCTAACAATTCGTGATATGTGTTGTATCTCAGGTACGCTTTTATCTTTTTTGGAACCGTTGGACCGATCGACTCGAAACTTGGTACACATGATCAATGGATCAGGGGCTCTCAGATTCCTATTTGAAATTTTGCTCCGTAAATTAAAATGGCCGCCATCGACCAATCAAAATTGTCGGATTCTTTGTAGTTTTACATATGCTTTGCAAGATGCTCATTTGATTTCATCAGCTGTCATTGAAGTAATATGCATGCGAATAATAAGTGTTCATAACTCACGGTCTGTGATACGAATTAATCTGCACATTCATAACAAAACTGAATGGTTTACCACGCCTACATAATACTTCAATGGTCAGCTGGGATTAACCAGCATTTAAACTGCAACAGCAAATAGGCGGTGGGCAAGAAAAGCAATAAAATCACAAATGTAGAAAACTGAATTTAATTACCTTCAAAGTAATACAGTGGTTGGATGAATATAGGTGAGAGGCAATTACAACTGAGTGGCCGGAGTGCACACTATATGACAGATGTGTCAATTGGGGCATACTGTCTAGCAACAGACCGGTTCAAACCATTTACAAATACATAGTTTTTTATCTTACACTTCAGACAATAACACAAACAATAAAACTAATGCAATAATTGATAACTTGTGACAAGTCTTATGGACTTCAATATACACCTGCGCACACGGACTCATACTAACATAACATCATATTACCTAAAGCAAATGGGTCAGTCAACTGCAATGAACTGATCACCAGTTCAGTTTACCTTCAAAATGGCATTGTACGTGACAAAATTTGTGTTTGTTCTGTATCGGGGTCACTTGTAGCTGCCATTAACAATTGTGACGCGCCATCAGTGCCGGGCCATGCCTATTGAAAATTATCCATCATGGCGATTTGAAATAAAGCATGGTTATATTGAACTAGGTAAAGAAATCAGCGATCAGTTTTTTTTTAATAACGCCATGGTTGAGGAGATATGTACGTTTCAACTGTGACCTTCAACTTCAAGTTTCATTCAATTGAAAACACATAAAATCCACATTGAAGCATTTACGCCAAATAAAGCTAAAACTTAGTTTGCTGAAGGTGTGTTCCGCTGGATAACGTAATCAGTCGACTCCATTTTCAACATCTTGAAAATACATGTCTGAAGATTCAGACTAATATTATGTAAAGACCCGCATTAAAATTCATGCTGATTTCACCGTGAATATATTCATGTTTTTGTAATCCTGGAGAAATAAGCGTCTTAGAATGTATATATGTATTCATGATCATGTACATAGTTCGGACTAAAAAACAACAACACAAATATGTGTGTGATTGAAAATCTGGACAGGGGGGATGCAAGTCGATAAACTTATTTCAATGTGAATATCTAAGCCTTTAACATCATTTCAAAAAGGCAACAGGTAATTAAAATACCCGGTCAATAAATCTCCAATAATTCAATCAATTTTGTACACAAAATTCGATCAGTCGTTCAAATAAATTTAATCGCCCTCTAAACCAAAGAAATCATTGATTATCAGCAAGATGTTGGGCGACTTTGTCAACTTCTTGTAATAAATCTGATCGCCCTCGGATTTTATGGCGGGAAATGCCACCTAAAAATAACGATACTACGCTGCATTTGAATTACATATTTAAATAAACTTTTCACGTCTTATATGAAAACAATGGAGCCGTAACAGTGAAACGCAAGATTTTTCAAAAATTATCTTTGTTATGCCGTCGTTATGTCTTTGCTTGAGACCACGACAAAGATGTCGAGATCACGAGATATTGAAGATGTCGAGATAACCAAGTTGTGGAGATCACAACATAAAGATGTCGAGATCAGGAGATAATTTAAAAAAAACTTTCGTGTCACTGTTATGGCTCCATAGAAAACATCTATTTCTTAATACAGCATATCCAAAATACAGTATATGAAAGTACATAAAATGGAAATACTTGAATGGCGCGAATATTAATGTTTGTACCATTGATATGACCATGAAATAAAACTCTTGGATTAACATGGGGTCTTTAAAAAAAAATAAACAGTACATCCAGTTGAACTCGCTATACTAAGTTTTACCCTTTCCAACCAATTCTTCACACTATTACCATTCAATCACCTCTAGATTTTGTGCAAAATTAGCTTTGATCGCTATAAGGAATATAATCGCATCATCAATGTTGGACAAAAGCTCAGAGATGTTTTTGTCCCATTTGATAAATTTCATTTCTGTTCATAGTATTAATATCGGGATGATCAATTTCTGTTTATTCACCGTATTATCTCGAGAACATATATATTTGTGGTTGAATTTATTAGAGTATTTACCGACATACACACATTCCCACTTTTTCTGTGAAAGATTCTAGTGTAGAAATTAGTAGCCAGCAAGATTTGACTGATGATTGATGTGAATTAATAGCTGCATTCGAAACCTCGAGCATTATATGAATATCGGCAGGTGATGACAAACTTCAATATTCCATCTTGTTGATCCAGTCTTCAGTTAGGAAATCATACATGCAGTCACTGGTCTAAATGATGTTCAGCAACAACCTCCTATCCGCTATCCGTGGGGTTCCCGGATGTGAAAAGGAATAGGACCCTACCCGTGGGGTGTGAAAGCAGGACCCAAACGTCTTGATATGGCTGAAATATAGTTGAAAGCGTTGTTAAATCATATTCAGTCAATCACTCACCCCGCCATCAGTTGCTCAGTGGTCCCAGATAAGAGCCAGGTGTGTGTGACAGCATGGTCGACCAATATAGTCAAGTAAAATCTTTACAGGTTGTCCGCGCCAAATCCTTGGGTTTTTTTTAACATTCGAGATTTTCAACTTGATATGGAATACACTACCGCTTCTCAGATTTTTTTTTTCATTTGGACTGTGGAAGTAACATCTGTCCGATATGATGAGAATATTGGAAGTTTGTGTTACATTTCATCTAGCTGTCAATTCTTAATATATTCGAAATTCTCGTAACTTGTCAAGAACAGATTATTTAGACATGACAGGTTACGCAATACTCCTTGATACACTGACGTTGTGTCAAGAGTACACACTGCTGCGGACTTACAGATGCATGGAATGGCATAACTTCCTGGAAATTTTAATGCAAGGAAGACGATATCCAATTGGCAGTCGTGTTAGTCTTCTTTCATGCTATCCCGCGTCCTGAAGCAGCTTTGGCATTTCACTGAAATCAGCAGTATAGTCGAACCTGCACAGCACCAATATTTTGAGTCACTCTCCTGATAAAATATTTCAGAAATCCGAGGAAGATGGATATATCTGGTCCACGTGGCAAAGTAAGAACAAAATAAGGTCACTCCTATTCTCTCCGTCAAATATTCAGCAGTGGTTTGATTCGATTATCTCTGAATTACTTACACAGAAGTGAATGTGCATATAACAGTTGCGATCGATGTCACCAGATAACAAGCCTTTGGCATATTTGTAGAATCCACAGATCTGCTGCAGTCATTTCCATGTGACTCATAATTCTTGCACTAGAATGCTTCACAGAGAAGTAGGACTGCGATACAGTTATCAACCTTGTTGAGTACTGTGTTAATATATTGTAGTTTTTTAATGATATTGTAGTTCTTTGTTTACTGTAATAAAGCATCACTAACAAAGGCAATATGAGATAGAAACAAATTTCGAGGACATGAAAATTTGCATAAAATGGACAAAATTTGTAAGTCCATAAAGCTATAGTCTAATTAAGATAGTCTAATTTCTGTCTGATATTAGATGAAGTAGATTCACAAGAATACATCATACAATGATGAGATTGCCTATGGCAAAAAATACATAGTTTTGTAGATCTTGAAAAAATGACAAATGTACGAGTCACATGTTCAACAGACATGCCCATCATAATAAATTTGAATCCAACATTCACAAGACACGTACATATTAAACTAACAAAAATGACCTTATAGAAGTCGCCAAACAATAATGCATACATGAATGAATAACAAAAACTGTACCAGAATGATGCAAATATGTAAAACAGCTGTATTATATTAGATCAATCATTATATGTATAAAATCCATGGTATATTTATGGTAAATCCATATCCAATCACAAGAACTCTTTTTCCACCTTCAAGAAATGTTATGTTCGAAATTTCACTAACACATTCAGTTGAGCAATAATGGAGACAGAATTCACCCCCAGCCTCCCTGAAATCAGGACGAGACTTGCCTACCACTTAACGTAACTAATTATCGAATTAACATTGGCATATAGTAACTTTAATACATTTTAAAGTCACTTTATAGTAATCCAAACAATCACAAATTATCTATAGCACAAGTACAAATCTATTTACTACTTCAGTATGTTGTTGATGCAACCTACAGATGCAATGAAACTTGACAATACAAATGATGAATAACAAACATTTCTTTAAATTGTACATTCAAATGAATTATGAGAGAAACAAAGTACATTCTTCAGAAACTATTTTCAAGTAAACAAAGAATAATAATTTGTCCCGGTCACTAATGCTTATCAATATTTATTCAAACTTACTTGCTACCTTCAACCAGGGACCATAAAATAAAGGGACTGGTGATCGGCTTGAAGTCTTTGAAGGCATCTTCCTTGCACCTAGTTATGCATTGACAAGAACCAAACACTTGGTGATTAGCTGACGCCCGCTAAAACAACACCTGCACAGGTAACGATCTCGAGCAGGTATACTGTTTAGTTCAGGGAAAATAGCATATCGCGTCTTATAGTCAGCCGTGGCTGCAGCGTTGTGCATTTCAGTCACATCCATGGATCGCTCCCAAACCACTATTTTGTTCATTTTTTAAATATTTTTTTTTCTATCAGTTCGCCTAAACAAAATCAATTTTAACTTCATATAGCACTTTTCAAACTACTTATGATTTACACGTAATTTTGTTCTATAAAAAAAAAATAAAAAAGCTAAATATCTTTTGGACTACCGTAAATGCAATTACTGCTCATCCATAATACTAACAGTTTTGTGAAGAAATATACAACTGTTAAAAGAATGTGGCCCATAAAACCATGAAAAATAACTTCTTTATTAAGATATCTTGCTTCACGAAAAAACTGTTTGCGAAAATTCCTATTTTTCCTTCAGCGATCTGGTAGATAATTCGCACCGAAAAATTGAAAAAAGCATTTCTCACGATGTATTGAACATACCAGAATAAAGAAAATGAATATGTTACTTTCCCTGTTTCAAGCATACAATATGCGAACAGTAACTGTAGGCCTCAAAATGATACAGGTAGTGCGGTAAGTATATGAAGTCTAATTCATGAAGAAACAAATGGCTTCAATCGCGAGAAATTTCCTCTCGATTCTCCCGCTTCGAGATCACGTGATCCGCAAGGAACGTCCGGGCAATTCACACCTTTGAACCGTCCATCTTACGCCGATCACCAGTCCCCTTTCTTGTACTGTCCCTGCTTCAATATGAAAAAAAATAAAAAATAAGGGGGCCGTCCATTCCTTTGCTCACCCCCTATCCCAACCCCTACTTAGTGGACGGATATGTACCTCTATGGTAACTTGCAGAAATCAGGTGTTCTATCCATGATCAGCAGATTTGTTCATATCTTCTCATCTGCTTCATGGAAATCTTGATAGGTCATGAGAACATTAACTGTAATATGGCTGCTTCAACACCATACTTTGTCTGAACCCGGACATGTCTTTACATCCTAATGCAGACTGCTTCATGGAAACCAACATAGGTCGGAATAACATTAACTGTTATACGAATGTCAGATCCTCTGACATAAACATGGTCAATCAGTGTTCCACTTTCTGTAGTTGGTTGTGCAACACATTGTCTGAACCCCTGGGTCTCCATCAGCTTCTGTACAGGTGACGATATTAACAAATTTTCATTGAAATCACCCATAACTATGTTCCCACCAGGATACTGATTCATTTCCTCAACCAGAAGTAGCAAGTTTCTTCTGAAAACATCAGCAGCGTATGACTGAGGTCTATATATAACAGCTACTGTCACTCCTAGATCTTTGACACAGAATGCCATATATTCCAAATTGGAGACAGACAGCTGCAGTAAATCCCAAGATCTATTTCCCTTGAAATATACACCAACACCACCATGAGATTGCTCTTTCAGCTCAGAGAACATTCTTTGTGAACTTTCATAACTCTCTGATCTTGGCTTGTGGCAAAACGTAAACTCATTCAGTTCAGGTTCCCCTTGCGGGTCCATCGTCGACAACCACGTTTCAGTCAAACAAATGAAGTCAGCTTCTGAAAATCTACTATCACACTGAAGGTCTTTGATGTGCGATTTAAGACCTTCTACATTATGCATGATGAATGTGCATTCACAATGTACATCTGTGTCTTTGGACGAGCAAACAAACTGCGGCATCTTAGACATCGCATTTTCGACAGTTTCATTGCAGAATATTGTCGATTCCTTGAAATCCTCGATGATGAGTCCATCAGCTGATGTAGTCCGACTCAAAGCCACATATGCTTGTCCTGGTGTTTTGATTTTCTTCAACGAAACAACAGCATCATTCAAGGTTAAGCCTTGCACTTTATGTATTGTACAAGCCCAAGCTAGTCTCAATGGAAATTGTCGTCTGATTCCACCATTATTACATACTCTGTCTTCCTGTGGCTCAAGAGGAGTGCTGTTCTGTGGTAATGTTGATGGAGAAGCCTTCTTCCTTAGTTGCTGGCCAACTTTCTCATTGTCAAACACAACAGATACGACAGAAGGAAAGGTTTCACCAGATTTGAAAGATATGTCTCTGACCGTTCCAAATACGCCATTCACAAGTCCATCAGATACATCTATGTTTCTGGTGAGTAGAACACGCGCACCAATCGCTAGTGTCACTGTTCTTGCCAAACTCGTATTAGACACTCTGCTATGGAAGCCTTGTGTTTTTTCTAGTTTCCCAGTCTTAGCACTCCTAGAGAAATCTTGAGCCTCAATGCACACAGTATCCGAGCACGATGAATGAAGCCTGCTAACATTGTAATCGTCAACTTGAGCATTTGTAGCGAAAATGTGGATTGCAGGGGATTCTTCGCCAGTTTCACAGTTCTGAAGTGTGACCAAGTCATTTCCATTCAACGGTTCTGATTTCTTTCTGATTCTCAAACGATTCAGCATTTCTGCAAACTTTGGATCTTTCTGCCTCATTATTTCTGTCAATTCAGTAATTGAAAAGAGGTCATTCCACAGAAATTCAGCTTTGTGTATATCAGCAAACAATGGTGTAGCTCTCACAGCAGGCAGCTGGTAAAAATCGCCAACAGCAATAACAGAAACTCCGCCAAATGGTGCCTTGTTCTGTTTGATCTGTTTTAACCTGCCATCAATATAAACAAGAAGTTTGTCGTCTACCATAGAAATTTCATCAATGATAAGAATTTGCAAATTTCCAAGCTTTGAACGAAGAGTATTCAATTTGTCATCCCCGAGTCGCTGGTATGGTGGTAGTGTTACATTTATCCCAATTGAGAAAGTGCTATGTATTGTCGCCGCTCCGATATTGAATGCTGCCACACCTGTGGGCGCTGTAAGCAGGACAGAAACATCATCAGGATTTTCCACTACATGTGCCAGAATTCGTGTCGCTTCATAATATATGGTTTTGATCAACTGACTCTTGCCTGATCCGGCTCCTCCGGTGATAAAAACGCGAAACGGGTCTGGTTTCATGCCATTGCTTTTATCTAAGCACCATTGTCGAACATTGTAGAATACTGCAGATTGCTTAGCATTCAGAGACCTCAACATTGGTTCAACTTCATCTCTTGATATAGAGCACTGACGTATTTCTATTCGACGTTCACTGGCCTCCTTTTGCAACAAGTCTGGAATGTCTGCATCATCGTCAGGCTCATCAGATTTAACCGAAACTTTTCCCAGACAACTCAACCTTTCTGCTTCTGTCTCAGGTGAAATTTGAGCCCATGCATCTTCCAAAGGTCCACATGTATCCAGTAATTCTTCTGCTTTGTCAAGGACATCAGCCTCTTTCTCAAACAATGCTCGATTCCTTTCAACTACACTTTTCACAGACTTCAACTTCTTACATCCAAATTTCACAGCCCCTGTTCGATAAAAATCTTCGAAAGTCTCAAAGTTTGGCGGTTTCAACTGAGCATCAAATGTGTAAGGAAGAAACAGTTGTAACTGACTTTGATAGTACTTTTCTGGATCCTTGGTGGGTGAAAACCGTGCATATCTGACAATGGCTGGATCACTTCTTGATCTTTTGAGCACAAAACCAAGTCCATTTCCCAATTTAACAATTGGATTTTTACTTCCCTCGGTACGAGCATTTGAGACCTCAGATTTGGAAAGTACTCTGTATTCTGAACAAAAACTTGCTAGACACATGTCCGCAAATTCCTCTGAATTTGGTCTGTTCTTGTATCGATCAACTAAGCTTGTCATCCAGATATCTTCCTCATCCAAATCGCCACACTGACCTTTTTTCTTGATCACATCAAGAGGTTTACTCATTCTGATTGGATCGACCCCTGTGGGAATGAACTGAACCTTTCTAGAGCCCTCCTTCAATCTCAAGTTGCACGCTCTATATGCAGCTTCCTGTGCAGAGACCTCTCTATTGTGAAGGTAAACACCACCCAATCTCTTCATGGCCTGCTTTGCATCAAGATTTCCTTTCCCTGCTTCTTTCTGTGCATGATCCAACAATAAACCCATTTCTTTTTCTGATTTTGAGATGTACGACAGAATATATACAACACATGAGTATGCATCATTGATATACTGTATGTCCATATTTGCATTCCAGCATCGGAGTAGGTCTGGATTGTACTGGTTAACCCAAACATCTTGAGGATTTCTTCCCAAAACCACATTTGTCTTCTTGGTCATTTTCCCACATGCACGTTCCAATACTTCCTGTGATATCCCAATTTCTTCAAATAGAGAATCAACAGTCTCAAAATGCTTCTCGGGATCAGAAATTGCTTTCCAAACCTGCTCCAGAATTGTTTTTGCTTGCTCCTTGGACATGGAATCCTTTGGTATTTCATCACTGTCGTCATTTTCACAATCACAATCTTCCGTCTCACCAGGACGAGAAATGAAAGTTCTTTTGGATGGGTTACGTGGCATGCCAAACCTACATGTAGTACCCTTCTTTCTGCAGGTCTTTGAATGCCTTGTGCTATGCTTTTGAACACTATTGACAATATCATGCAGTTCTGGATCTTCCTCAGCAGATGGTATTTCACAGGTGACATATTTATCCACAAAAGCTGTAACGACTTCATCGTCATCCTTGTCAACTTTGGGAGCATCCTCAACCCAGAAAAGACAGTGTGTATGTGGAGAACCACGTTGTTGGAACTCAACCCGGAAAAAGTAGTCACAGATCTTTCCAATTGGTTCTGCAGGTGACAGAATAACGTCTTTCAAGAAACTGTGAAATCTGTGGTCAAACATTCTAGCTGCCGTTACTGGATTTTTTCTCAATATGCCACTCTTCTCTGACCAATCAAGATCACTAGCTTTTCGTGAATCACCTTCTTCTCTGAGAATTGTCTCGAGTACTTCTGGCCATCGCATATCAGCAGACGAAAATGAACAAAACCAAGTCGGAATCCCAAGTTGCCTCAACATTGCGAATAGATCCTTTTGTGCTGCTTGCCAAAAAGGTGGAGTTCCTCGAATGGGCCTCAAGAACTTGTAGCCTTCATCATATTTCAAAATCTCTCCCAGTGACTTTTTGTCTGTTAGAGTATGGGAAGTCACCTTTTTTCCACAGGCCTGGCCAGATCCTTTTCTCAGAGCAATGGACACGTTCGACAAAACTTGATTTATCTCTGAAAGGTACTGAGCATAAAATATATAATCAGTGTTTCTCGAAAACCTGCTATCAGCATTCATCAATCGAGTATGCAAATATCGTGCCAAAGTAATTCTCTGCTCACGTTGGTCATGAAACGTAGGCGATCCAGTTGGAAATAGCACTGGAAATGATTTGGCTTCATTACTTTCATCCATGAGAACCTTCACTGGATCATTTCCTTCAGCAGGAGCAATGGAAACAATGTTGTCAAAATGTTGATCAAGAACTTCTTGGCCAATGTCAGCTGGTTGCAAGCACGTGTCCATGAATATTCCGTGTAGGTTTTCGTCAGTTTCGTCTTCAATCTCTTCCTCACCTCCAGGATCTGGTAAATCGGGTAGGGTTTCATCCACTTCATCAGATTCAATTTCTTCATTTTCTGCAATTGATGCCAAAGGATTGACCCAGTTCTTGTTGAAGTGTATATCGGTGTACCATTTGTTTTCCTTCTCTAGAAACTCAATAGCATCCTTGACATGAGCTTTGCTTACAAACTGATACTGATAATGACCTTTGTAGGTCAGCTTCCTTTTCAACTTGACTCTTATCATTTGATCATCTGACTCGCATCTTGGCAAGATGCTTGTAGCTTTTTCAATACTAGTTGGAACACAAACAACCGGTCCATGGACGCCGAACTGCGAGCCCTTGGGTAATGCCAACAATTTCATGAACGGAATATGCAGAGCAATCAAATGTTGTTCTAGAGGATTGAGACATTGTAATTCTCGCGGAATCGGCATCAGTTCCAAGTTGTTTGCAGCAGCTTCAGCTGGCATTTTACCATCAAGAATTTTTCTGTGGCATGTAAAACAAATCCATAAAGTCGACTTTGCACAGTCATCACTACACAGATCGGTACATTCATGAAGGAAAGTGTCCGAGATACACTTCTCCGCAAGGGTTGCAGCATGACGTCCTCTTTCCTTGTATGTATCTCGTTTGCAGAGAACAACTCCTTTTCGAAAAAGTCTACGATGACAAACCGAACAAACACAGTCTGGTCCATGAGAAACTTCTTCTTTGAAAGCAGATGTGACTCTCTCCATATTTTTCCTCAAATTCAGTTTCTCAAGCTTGGCAGTATTATACTTGAAAATGCTTTGTGCTTTCACAGATTCCCTGTGCTGCTGGTCTTGTTGGTATTTTTCAATGCTGTGAGCTTTTACACTTTCCCTATGCTGCTCATCTTGTCGGTATTTTTCAATGCTGTGAGCTTTTACACTTTCCCTATGCTGGTCATCTTGTCGGTATTTCTCAATGCTACGTGCTTTCACAGCTTCCTTGTACTGCTCATTTTGTTGGTATTTCTCAATGTTCTGGGCTATGAGAGCTTCTCTGTGCTCCTCATTTTGTCGGTATTTCTCAACGCCTCGAGCTTTAACGGCTTCCCTATGCTGCTCATCTTCTCGGTATTTCTCAAAGCTCTGGCAAATTTTTCTTTCTCTAAATGTATTACTGCTGCAATATAATTGTCTTTCCTTAGCCAATTTAATTTCCTTTGCATTCGAATGTTCAACTACATTGGAACGTTCAGCTGCCCTTTTCAGCCTTTGGGAGTCTCGTTTGAGTCGATCATTTGCTCTCTTCCCTAAACGTTTTCGCCTCTTCTCTGTTGCTTGTGAATGTGAATGACTTGAATTATCCAAGGTGTCATTTTCAATAACTTCACGTTGTTTAGGAGCAATTTCTGAAGGAGATTTCGGGGGCACTCTATGTTGTTCTGCCTTTATTTCTCCATCCTCGGTGTCCTCACATTTGATCATTTTTTGACAATGGCCTGAACACAAATTTGACACATTACCAGCTTCCTTGACACAGTCCACAACTTCGTAGTGTGATTCGAAGTGATTCAAATATATTGCCGTTCCATCATTTTTTCTAGTCTTGTTGATTTGGTTTTGTGAATACCTGATCCATGTACCGCTAAACGTACAAATGTCGGTCTCTAGCAGATCAGCAGCTGCAAGTATTTCCACTTCAGTAGCCCATGTTTGCACATATTGCATACGCGTCTGCACTATGTATTCCTCAACTGATGTGTATTCTGATCGGAGATAAGGTTGAAATGCCCGCGTGTTTTCCTGGAGGTGTTTGACAATAGATAGTCTTATCTTCCTATGATTCTTTTCATTGCCACTTATTGCACAGGACAAGGCTCTGAAGAAACAATTACCATCACCTACGATTGGTGTTGTTTTGCAAGGCTCCCCAATGTTGTCAACCGAAGTGACTGGTGCAGATTCTGTGTTTTCATTTGAAATATTGAGTTTGTTACAAAGATGCTCACGAAAGTTCCAGCTCATCGGGCAATATGACAACTTTGTACGCTCAGTTTCTCCAATAACAAAATCAACCTCATCCTCAATAGATCTATCATTGGTAACATTTGCCTCCTCCGCAACACTGATATTTATACCGGTTACCTCGAACTGTGTATTTTCAGCTGCATGCATGGATAATGCTAATTGGCAACAGTGCTGATACACCTCATTGACATTTCTGAATTGAATAGCCACACTTGCACCATCACTTACTTGCATTCCTACATAATTTCTGGAATGACTGTCAAATACGCAGAACTGGCCTTCTCCATAGATTACAGCAAATGTCTTCTCCATGAAGGTCACGAAACAAGCACTGAACTCTGATAACGTTTTTTCCAATGCATCATCAAGTGACATCAAAATATCCAGATTAGCCATCTCCACAGTGTTGTTTATCAAACCAGTTAAAGATTCAGCTACAGTCAATGTGAAGACTTTGTCAAATAACTCTACTGCATTTGGTAGTTCAGAAACTAAAAGATATCTTTCAGTCATTGTTGGGGAAGCTGTCAACAGGCTATATAGCTCATCTCCACTTTGAAGAATTGTGTCAAGATCATCTGATGCCCATGAAACAGTATTCACAATTTTACTAAAAACCATTGCTAGTAAGCTGTTGGCTACACATTGTCGACCACTGTTTTCCAGAAATTTGGCATGACCTTGATGAAAGTTTCCTTGCACACATATTTTCTGGTTTTCAGGTGCATTTCGCAACTCGTACGACTCCCCTGGCAGATTATCTCGTAATTCATTGCCCAGGTCTTGAGCTCTATTTTGGAATTCATCTGCTCCCTTCTTTGGACACTGGCTCTCGCAATTATTTCGGCATGTGCTTTGACAATTTCTTTGAGAATGACTTTGACAATGGCTTTCACAATTATTATGGCAAGTGTTCTGACAATTTCTTTGAGGAAGGGTTTGAGGAAGGGTTTGAGAAAGGCTTTGAGAAAGGCTTTGAGGAAGGCTTTGAGAAAGGCTTTGAGGAAGGCTTTGAGAAAGGCTTTGACAATGGGTTTCACAATTATTTTGGAAAGTGCTTTGACAGTTTCTCTGAGAATGGCTTTGACAATTGCTTTGTTCATTGCTTTCAGTCCTTTGTGCCTTTTCGTGAGGGGGCGTACCCTTGTCATGTCGAGCCTTTGATTTAGAAGGGGGCTTGTAACCCTTGTCATCGTCCAGTAGATTGTCAGGTTTGTCACACGTCCGTCCACCATCGGCCCACCTCCTCTTCATCGCCTCCTTCGTCTTCCATGATCGTCCTCGTGGCATAATGTTAATCTACAAAAGCATAATTATTTACACCACTTTAGCTGATCATAAAAAGGCAGCCTTGCAATTCAATCTCTTTATTACAACATAAGCTCCACCTGACCAAATTAGGAACCCATTTAACTGTCTCACTGCAGAAAGCCACTTACATGGCCCACTCAACATCTATCCGAAAAAATAAGAGAAGCCAATATATTGAATTTGCGCGAGTAAATCGACAAATGCAGCAGGCCTAATAAATTTAAACCATATTTTCACATTTATCTGCCTGAAATGTAACAAAACCATATAAATCTTATTAGCCAGGACAGCAAACTTTTGGACAAAAACTGTTCGTAGAATTATAGAAGGAAAATCAGGAGTTGAAAATAAATTCAAAACTTAAGTGTTATTTTTAATACCTTGCATCACCTAGGGTCGTCTGGTAGTTGAAGCTTTTATCGGACATCAAAAAGACGGTGTAGTCGTGTAGTCAAACCTGTTGCAATGACACCATCATACAGTGACCAACTGCCTTTATCGACCACTTAAAAGTTGCTTCCGACCATAGTGAATTACTTTTATTCAACGATCAACTGTCTAAACCTACCAGCGACTGCCTAATTGGTCTAAATATAAAATAAGCATTCGTCTTTATGTAACTTTATGAAATGCCACAGACAGCACTGCGTCACAGCTGGCTGTTCCCGTCCGTAGCTGGGGACCGCTCCCAGAAGCTTACCAATAGGCAATACAGATAAATTGTCATCAAATAAAGAATTATGTACTCCAGGTGGCTGGCTTTCAGATATTATCGGAGGATGCCTAGTTCACAAAACACACTACAGTTTCAAACGAGAGATTCTGAAGGATGTTAATAGGAGCAAGCGAATCATTTGTAATTTTGTTTACAGAATTTCGAATCTGAGTGGAAAAAATCGAAAAAGGGACAGTGGAAAACACCTAGATATCTTTCTAAGTTTCTAGAAACTGTACTTATGTCGGTTGTTATAGTAAAAGACTACAAGTTAGTCTGAAAGTGAATGTACATGTACAGAGGATCCTTCGTCTTCGTTTTGTGGTATTTTTATTTTTGCACGTGTCATCATTGGGTACTGAAAGCGAAGACAAGTAGGTCTTTGACACTTTGGCATGAGCTATGAAACATACTTAAGATTTTCTAATCAGGAAAGAATGCTAATTCTGTTCTGTTTACTGGGCTAGTTTGAGACCTATCTTTTAAGATACCATGCTCGAAAATAGTCAGATCCAGAAAGGTATCTTGAACAACTAGGCCCCATGTGGGACCGGTGTACCAAATTTCAGAAAGATCCGTGCAGTACTCCTGGAGAAATCACGATAAAGTTTCATGGGGAAATTCAAGAAGGGCGCCTGGTGGCCATATCGGATTTTCGAATCGGATCGAAAAAGGTATTTTGCACAACTAGACCCCAAGGGGAACCTATGTACCAAATTTGAGAAAGATCCCAGCAGTACTTCCTGAGGAATCACGATAAAGTTGCATGAGGAAATCAAAGATGGCTGCCTGGTGGCCATATTGGATTTTCGAATCGGACCAGAAAAGGTATCTTGCACAACTAAGCCTCAAGGGGAACCTGTGTAGCAAATTTGAGAAAGATCCATAAAGTAGTTCCTGAGAAATCGCGATAAGGTTTCATGGGGAAATCCAAGATGTGAGCGTGTCGTGGCCGAAGTAGTTAGAGTGTTTGACTCTGATCCGGAGTGCTGCAGCTGGCGTGGGTTCGCCCCTCGCCAGTGACCGCTTACATATATACTCGCCTATTCACAAGGCGCTGGACTGATTCGGTGTCCAGGGTAATATGGACTGATGGTGGAACTAGTTGCTACGCTAGACCTTCGCCAGCGGAGGCACTTGGGGAATAAAGTACCTGGGTGTCTTTCAGTGACCGCTATATAAATTCACTCACAGTAGTACATCGCATACACCGCTAGGAAGCTCACATGGTTAGACTATCACAGCACTTTCAGGATAGTAGTTTGTCCAATTGTAGAATTGTATAAATGCTCACTTCACAGCACGATAGTCGAGCTATAAATGTTGAGTGGTTCCAATTGATTGTATATTAATATGTACTCCTATACGGAGGTGCTCCTATATAGAGGAGGGATTTACCTACTGAACTGAACTGAACTGAACTGATGGCTGTCTGGTGGCCATATTGGATTTTCGAATCGGACCGGAAAAGGCATCTTGCACAACTAGACCCCAAGGGGAACCTGTGTACCAAATTTGAGAAAGATCCATAAAGCAGTTCCTGAGAAATCGCGATAACAAGAAATTGTTTACTGACGGACGGACGGACGACGACGGACGAACGAAAAGCGATTTGAACAGCCTTGAACAAAAATTTTGACATCCAGAACTCAATTTATTAAGAAAAACAGTTACCAGACAATCTTGTAGCATAGAAATCCGCACCCCGGTAGCGTGGGTCGTTGACAGCAGATAAAAGAGCTGATCTATTGTTCTCCACTCTCATTTAGCTAGAGTTGTCTGGAAGAAATGAATCTCGGACTTGCGAGATTTCACTGTGCAGTAGGTTAGGTGGAGGGGTTTGAAATTTAGCCTGAAATCCTAAATCTCTATCAAAAGTTCCAATCATCGCACCCACATTTAATCACTCAACAACCGTGAAATTATGTTTAATTGCCTAATGTTCTATTCTATAATACTGGTCAGTTGGCCGAGTTTTGGATGTCTGAGAGTGTGGCTTTAATTAACATAAATACATATTGGTTGTTACAAGGAAAGTATTGACTCCGCTACATCTATAACTTCTTGGTTATAAGAGCACAGGCTTATTGGGGCTCTGTGCGTGCTTAGGGAAAGAACTTAAAACCACTGGCGAGCGGAAAATCAGGCCACCCTCAAGTTTTGGGAGAATTGACCCAAGACTCTTCCAGTTATGAATAGAAACAAGAACTTTGTTCGCCTTTCATCGTTTTATAGCACAAGGCTTGGATGACGTCATATTTTGTTTAAACTGGTTGTTCCAATTCAACATGCATAGAAGCGACAAACAGAAACCTGAATTTAACATCGCTTTCAATAATACTTCAGATATATCGCGATGCAGCAACTAAGCACAACCCAGACAAATTGCATTCATGCTACTTCAAAGAAGAAATCTTTGAAGCAACATGGAATCATCCACCCTAAAAAACACTGAGGACAGCACACAGGATGCTTACATGGTACAATAAAGACAAGTGATATTACAGTGCTAGACATATTATCAAGTTGCTGTTGCTTCTCACCAAAAATACATTGAAGCAAAAGGAACCCGTGCCCACCCAAGCAACACAAATGTCGCTAACAGCAATGTCTGAAATGGCTCACGTTAATACCTGTAGCTTTTTCTTTTTTATTTTATCGTTACATTCATTGTGTGGATGTTTTTCATAACTGATATGAATTTTTCATGCAAAAGAGAACACAAACATTTAATTATTGAAGAAGAAATTTATTTCCTTCTCATCAGAATACGGTTGTTACTCTGTGACTGAACTTGGTTCAGTTCTTCAAACTCACTTTTCATAATTACTTTAGTAAAAATAGCGTGTGATGCAACATGGAGAAATGAATCAAATATTGATGCAAACATGGTCAATATTTGCCTTATTAAACACATATGTTTAATCTGTCAATCACGTTGAGGATACTTGTTCTACTGAACTGTTATTGCGGGACTTCTACTTCATATTGTTTCTAGAATATAGAAGGACAAACCCAACAAAAAGTCATGCACTTTATTCATCAACTTGACCCAATACAGGTGTTCCATTATCCATTGTTCCAAACTTTCCAACTGTGATGTCATCATTTGCATATAAATCACTACAATGCATCACCATGGACTGAGTAACAACTGCAGAAATGTACACAACTTTTTGGCCTAATGAATTATAAGGGGCATTTGTAATGAAAATAGATAAATCTATGCTCATATCGGGTCAAATTGCCCATTTGATATCAAATGAAATCGGATCACCTTCATTAAATCCTACAATGAAATACAGGTAAGAATGGATTTGTACTTGGCTTATGTGAAATTTCAACCAGTTGACAGCCATTAGAGTTGTTTGGTTTGCCCTAAAACCACAAGTGTGCAAGTACT
Source organism: Hanleya hanleyi (assembly GCA_036873755.1). NCBI lineage: Eukaryota > Metazoa > Mollusca > Polyplacophora > Lepidopleurida > Hanleyidae > Hanleya > Hanleya hanleyi. The sequence goes on from JAVTVY010055183.1 coordinate 21,026, forward strand.
TTCGAATAAAGCCAACAAATTAATGTTCTGTTTCAGGGGGCAAACTCATTAACGTATTGCCAACATTGATTATGTTGTTAGCGACAAGTAAAAACTGCTATAGGCAAGTAACTTTAAATATACCAGTTGTCCCGACCTAAAAATATTATTTATTTTCATCCGAGTTTATATCGATGTGGTAGTTCTTGCCTACCTGGTTCCATTCAAAAATGTCCAAATATTTAGGCCTACATGTATCAACAATACAGGCTCATTTTAGTGCCCTTCATTGGTACAGAGCTCCAACCGATCAGAATCACACACACCATTCCTTACGAGCTAGCCAAGCAATGATTACATTTGAAATAAATTTGCGAGAAATAAACATCAACACACCAAACAGAACTCTTCATCCGTCTTTTGCTGTCGTAACAGAAGTCAATGTAGTCTGCTGTACGACAAGTAGATTGGCTACAGATATTAAGATGAAAACGACTCTATAAAGTGGAGGGACTGCCCACTGTTTTCACATACCACGGTAAACAGGCCCAGGCAAATCTCTTCTCAAGATCTGATTTGATTGGGTTTGCGCAAATGGACTGATTTTGGTATTACCATTTGGGCCGTGATAGGGATATTCGCTTTGGCTCAAAATATTTGCCTAGCCACATTCAAATAACCAGATAAATTATGTGTAGGTTTTTATAGTTAATACGTCATGTTGGCCAACAGTGCCCGGTCAGCATATTGCCCGATCAGTGATGGAAAGTTCACTCATGCCTCAACTGGGCTATTTGACCTTAAACTGTCTGTGAATGCTTATAACAAGAGGACTGAGCAACTAAACTAACCAGTGATTCTACCTTGAATTTGTTTCTAAGCACTATGTGAGTCAGTGTTAAAATTGAAATTACTCTATAAAAACCAGATTCAGTAACACTGTTTAATTTCACTATTAGTTTCAAAATTACAGGCACATTAGATGTGGAATATGTGAAAGGGACAACGAAAATAAGAAAACAACAATATGAAAGATTGGGACACTGTTTATTTACCAACACTAGTTGTTTTCTTCTTCGCATCTACATGTACTTTTATGTTGAAATATCCCTCATGTCATAGTTTACAAACTACATGTATAGTGTTCATAAACATTGAACTGGATGTTTATAATCTCTCGATGCCATTCTTTTGGGGATAATAAATAAATAAATAAATAAATTGGACAATATATTACCAAATTGAATGATACAAGAAGTGATCGGGTGTAAAAAGGCCGAAGGGGTGTGGGTCTCCCCACACACAATGGATGCCAGTTAAGCGATCATTAAAACTGTTGTCACCATTGACTCTTGGTCGAGATGAAAATAACTTATCTAGCTAGAATAACACTTGGCCTTCACTTCCTGTATCCACACACAGGAAATTCCAAGTGTAAATGGAAAACTGTTACCGATATAGACCAGCCGCAAACAGTTCAATGATTTCCTGATTTTAAGGTCAGAAACCTTTGACCTCTTACATTTTGGTATGCGACTCATTCTCACGAGTCCGCATATAATAAACATGTGCGCTAACACAGACAAATCAAATCTTGAGAGATTTGCCTGGGCCTGTTTGCCCTGGTGTACGAGTACTGCCTCGGACTTATATTTTGGAGAGCGACGAATTGTCCCGTCTATTCACACAAACATTTGTGCTAACACAGACAAATCAAATCTTGACAGATTTGCCTGCGCGTGTTTGCCTCGGTATACGAAGACTGAGCGAAACCCTTTTACTCCCAGAGGTTGGTCAGTTATGTGAGGGATCAGCGAACCCTGGGATTCCACGTAGAAATAATGTCTTGAAATGATATGTAAATTAAATGAATGTGGATTATGTAATTAGAGTAACTATATGTGTATTAAACAGACCATCATCTATTCATGTAGTTTGTGAGTACTATTTAAGTTGGAGTTTCAATATGCATCTAAAATCAGATATTATCGCCGCGAGCGCACCACGTGTATAGTGGTGTGTTATAGGCCTGTTTTGTTTGTGTTAAACCAGGAAGTTAAATGGAGTCCGGCATATTCTTCAATATCGATGCGTGTTTATGCGAAACAAATGTGAAAATAGAACAATAAATTTACCTACATTGTGTTCAGATTTATTTCCGGGAAAACGTGTAAAACGCATCTCCCGCAACCTGGGACCCCGGAGTTTCCGGGGCCTAGGCGGCCCCTGGACCCTCGCCTGTCAGACTGAGGATCGCTTATTTTAGCTTTGTGTACATGAATCGGCATCATATTGGTTCTAATGTTCCATGATGTAAAGGTCATCGATTTTTTATCTGTTAAATATAACTAGAAAGTCAAATGGATTCAGACATGAAGTATGATTTTTACAATATCGATACATGCTTATAAATGCGAAACAAATGTGAAAATAGAACCATAAATCTGCATACATTATGATCAGTTTTATTTCTGGGAAAACGCTCAGAACGCATCTCCGGCGATCTAGGACCCCGGAGCTTCCGGGGCCTAGGCGGCCCCTGGACCCTCGCCTGTTGGGCTGTGATAGTCGACCCCTCCTATGAATTTTGCCTGGATCCGCCCTTGCGATACCACTTTTTGTGTATTTTAATTACTGCTCCATGCACAGGTTAATGTATATAGTCAGTCAGATAGAGTATTAATCTTTACTTGCTCTTGAGTGTCATCCACAGAGTAGGCTATATAATCACATAGTGTGTGTATTGTGGATAGAAGTATGTGTAATTATAGTAATCAGTTTAGCAAATTCATAATAGCTGAACTGTGTTATTTCGGGCATGATAATCTCTGATATGGTGTTATCTAGGGGAGGTAACTCTGCTTCATGGGTAGCTACTGTATTTAGATATAGCTGTCTTCCCTTTGACCGCGTTTCAGACAGTATCAAGATATCGGTCATAGAATGTAATAAATTGAGTGCGCACATGCGCGGTGCAGCTATCCTAGATTCCTAGAATTGGCAAGGCGCCACATGTGCCAACATCTCATCGTAATTTAATACCCACCCACCCTTCCCAGAAACCCTATGACATTCGGTATGTCCTGGTTTGTAATGTTCATTTCCATTCAGGGGTAATCAGATTTGCCAATGGATGTAGGATTTGTTTGATGTTTTAGCCCGACATTTTTTAAGATGTTATTTGAAATACAGCCAAGTTTTTTTTCAATTGTGGTTTAACAGTAAAAGTTAAAATGGAGCTAGAGAGCTACAGAAGGTGACATACATGCCGGCATAGGATGGTTTTTTGATGACAATGCATAACTCAAGTACATCTAACTGTTGAGTCGGTTTTTAACTCATGAATTGTCGCAGCATAATTGATACATCTTTTCATCTATTTCAGTTGATTCACGCGATGTACTGTCTGTATGTTATGGGGTGGCCATCTGTGAGCATGGTACATGTATCTCTACTTGTGTTTCCACAGGAGAGTTATGGTAAATTCTGGTAAGTTATCTCACATTATACAAAAACGGTATAGTTGGGTGGGAGACATGCTTCATGTTGTCGAGAGTTCTACATTGGGGGTGTTGCATGTTATCCCACATTATGCCAAAAGGAGTATAATGGGGTGAGATAATTTAATGGATAATGAATGGTCCTCTAGCATCTACATGTGTTGCCACGTGAGGTGTCAAGGACAGTCCAACCTGTGTTCCCATGGGTGGACATGGTCGGTTTCCAGTATATGTACTGGAATTGGGTTTGGAATTCACTGGTCTCCCAGGGAAGATCGGCGACCATTGGACGGTATCATAGTAATGGTAATGAACATCATGTCATGCTCACAGTGGTCTCCCCAGCATGCCCGGGATTCTATGGTGAATAAAAATGCTGCGGCCAATCTCCATCCAGTTGTCGAGTTTCTGTAGTTGGTAACGGTCAGATGACTGGTTATCCATAGGCAGGGTTTCTCACAGCCACTATCATGACTATTAGGTTATTCTTAATTATGTCTCGAGATAATTGGCATATATCATGTGATATGTCATATGATATGGTCAAGGAATGTAGATATCTAAAGATTTATCTCCCTTGATTGAAGATAGTTTCAATACAGACATGACATATTGTGATTGACTACTGCTATAAAGTATAGTAATACATCTGGCTTCTAGTTGTAATATTTGGATAGTTTAACTGATACTACTATCCGTACAAGTCTGTGATATACATGTATGTTATTAAACTTTTATCTATTTATATTTTGTATTGATTGTATTATTGTTTATCGCAGTTTTATGTATAACAGAAATAAAGCAACATGCTCACAAACTTGTAGCCTGTGTTTTGGTTTCTATTATTTGGTCACACATGCTAGCGGTTACATAATATACATGCGCGCTATCACAGCAAATCTGGACCGATTTGCCTGGGCCTGTTTGCCCTGGTGTACGAGTATTGTGATGCACTTTGTCTGCCACAAGCTATCAAAATGCATTGCCTGGATAGATGAAATATAAGTTTCATGTTTTAAAACTTGACAACGCTCAATTTCCTGTCAGAACTTGTATATTTAGTTCCCTCGTGGAGGTACCGAAATGAAGTCGTAGTGTTGTTGTTATTGCTGTTGTGGTCACTAAATTTTCACCTCGAAATAACCATGTACAACAATTCGTGAACACACTCAAAATCACAAATCATGATCCATTCAATGTTAATCATGCATAATATATATGAGATAGATACAAACATGCAGTTCATGAGTTTACAAGCGAAAAATCACTGCCGCTAGATGAAACGACATCGACCAGACTTGCCCTCTGCCTTCTTTGTAAATGATGCAGTCCACAGTCGATCCCATACCAAAAACATAGCATGTGAACCAACCGGTGTGGCAATTAGGCAATATGTGTTAGCCAACGTTTCGTATCCATGCTCACAGCAATTGGAAAAAACATTGGGAAACGATGCAACATACATATCAGACAATGAAACACAAAAGAAATAATTGTGACAATCTTATTTTGACAACCATCTTTAGTGAAAATCATTTCAACTATCTGTACGCAGTTCACTGCCAATGATAAATGGAGACTGAATTCATTCAATAATCAGCTGCAAAACCTATTTCCGTAAAGATGATTTTACCGTCGGTAGTATCAAAAATAGCAGTTGATGGAGACTGGAGTTGGACATCGATTGTCTGAAATATAATGGTCAATAGATTTGGATCCAAACGAGAGCCAATAGACTGGACGGGTCTCTATTTCATATGTAATTTTCATGAATAATTTCATGAACATTTCATCATATTAAAAAAAATAAAAATGGTTCGATGGTTTTCGTGGTGTGATTAGCTTTGATTTGGAGGCGTGGCTAGTCTGAATGATTGACATGGTGTTTACCTTCAGTCGCAACAATTCTAACCATTTCATTCCAACACCATAGGTAGTAACGTCATTTCCAATGTCGATGCCACAGTAATTCCCATTGTTGATTACACATAAACGCATTGCTTCCACCATGCATATATATACGCATTGCCTCCACCATGCGTATATACGCATTGCTTCCAGCATGTCTATATGACCGAATCAATCAAATCATTCGAATCGACACATTGCACATATATCTCGGTTACCGATAATCGTAGAGTATACAAAATTTGGGATATTACATTGATCAATTAGGCGTAAAACTTAGCGAAGTCGAAATCTGATTTCATTTGTCGGTTTATGGGATATAGTGGCCATCGGCACTTTTCGACCAAAAAATCATTTTCTCCCAAACCGACCAATGAAATCGCCCCAGATTGTACGGGGATGACCAACATGTTGTAACGTTTAAAATTCCTATAAATCGTTTTGATCAGTGCGATGGTTTTTGTACGGGCGACTCTTCCTTGTTGTTGTTGTTGTTGCGGAAATTGCAATTGATAATCGACACATTGCACATATATCTCGTTTACCGATAATCGTAGAGTATCAAAAATTTGGGATATTACATTGATCAATTAGGCGTAAAACTTAGCGAAATCGAAATCTGATTTCATTTGTCGGTTTATGGGATATAGTGCCCATCGGCATTTTTCGACCAAAAAATCATTTTCTCCCAAACCGACCAATGAAATCGCCCCAGATTGTACGGGGATGACCGACATGTTGTAACGTTTAAAATTTCTATAAACTTTTTGATCAGTGCAATGGTTTTTCTACGGGGGACTTTTCCCTCTTGTTGTTGCTGTTGTTGTTGTTGTTGTTGTTGTTGTGGAAATTGCAATTGATAATCGACACGTTGCACATATATCTCGGTTACCGATAATCGTAGAGTATCAAAAATTTGGGATATTACATTGATCAATTAGGCGTAAAACTTAGCTAAGTCGAAATCTGATTTCATTTGTCAGTTTATGGGATATAGTGCCCATCGGCACTTTTCGACCAAAAAATCATTTTCTCCCAAACCGACCAATGAAATCGCCCCAGATTGTACGGGGATGACCGACATGTTGTAACGTTTAAAATTTCTATAAATCTTTTTGATCAGTGCGATGGTTTTTCTACGGGGGACTTTTCCCTCTTGTTGCTGTTGTTGTTGTTGTTGTTGTTGTTGCGGAAATTGCAATTGATAATCGACACGTTGCACATATATCTCGGTTACCGATAATCGTAGAGTATCAAAAATTTGGGATATTACATTGATCAATTAGGCGTAAAACTTAGCTAAGTCGAAATCTGATTTCATTTGTCAGTTTATGGGATATAGTGCCCATCGGCACTTTTCGACCAAAAAATCATTTTCTCCCAAACCGACCAATGAAATCGCCCCAGATTGTACGGGGATGACCGACATGTTGTAACGTTTAAAATTCCTATAAATCTTTTTGATCAGTGCGATGGTTTTTGTACGGGTGACTCTTCCTTGTTGTTGTTGTTGTTGCGGAAATTGCAATTGATAAGCGACACATTGCACATATATCTCGGTTACCGATAATCATAGAGTATCAAAAATTTGAAATATTACATTGATCAATTAGGCGTAAAACTTAGCGAAGTCGAAATCTGATTTCATTTGTCGGTTTATGGGATATAGTGGCCATCGGCACTTTTCGACCAAAAAATCATTTTCTCCCAAACCGACCAATGAAATCGCCCCAGATTGTACGGGGATGACCGACATGTTGTAACGTTTAAAATTTCTATAAATCTTTTTGATCAGTGCGATGGTTTTTCTACGGGGGACTTTTCCCTCTTGTTGTTGTTGTTGTTGTTGTTGTTGTTGTTGTTGCGGAAATTGCAATTGATAATCGACACGTTGCACATATATCTCGGTTACCGATAATCGTAGAGTATCAAAAATTTGGGATATTACATTGATCAATTAGGCGTAAAACTTAGCTAAGTCGAAATCTGATTTCATTTGTCAGTTTATGGGATATAGTGCCCATCGGCACTTTTCGACCAAAAAATCATTTTCTCCCAAACCGACCAATGAAATCGCCCCAGATTGTACGGGGATGACCGACATGTTGTAACGTTTAAAATTTCTATAAATCTTTTTGATCAGTGCGATGGTTTTTCTACGGGGGACTTTTCCCTCTTGTTGTTGTTGTTGTTGTTGCGGAAATTGCAATTGATAATCGACACGTTGCACATATATCTCGGTTACCGATAATCGTAGAGTATCAAAAATTTGGGATATTACATTGATCAATTAGGCGTAAAACTTAGCTAAGTCGAAATCTGATTTCATTTGTCAGTTTATGGGATATAGTGCCCATCGGCACTTTTCGACCAAAAAATCATTTTCTCCCAAACCGACCAATGAAATCGCCCCGGATTGTACGGGGATGACCGACATGTTGTAACGTTTAAAATTCCTATAAATCTTTTTGATCAGTGCGATGGTTTTTGTACGGGGGACTCTTCCTTGTTGTTGTTGTTGTTGTTGTTACGGAAATTGCAATTGATAATCGACACATTGTACATATATCTCGTTTACCGATAATCGTAGAGTATCAAAAATTTGGGATATTACATCGATCAATTAGGCATAAAACTTAGCGAAGTCGAAATCTGATTTCATTTGTCGGTTTATGGGATATAGTGCCCATCGGCAGTTTTCAACCAAAAAATCATTTTCTCCCAAACCGACCAATGAAATCGCCCCGGATTGTACGGGGATGACCGACATGTTGTAACGTTTAAAATTTCTATAAATCTTCTTGATCAGTGCGATGGTTTTTGTACGGGGGACTTTTCCTTGTTGTTGTTGTGGAAATTGCAATTGATAATCGACACATTGCACATATATCTCGGCTACCGATAATCATAGAGTATCAAAAATTTGAAATATTACATTGATCAATTAGGCGTAAAACTTAGCGAAGTCGAAATCTGATTTCATTTGTCGGTTTATGGGATATAGTGCCCATCGGCACTTTTCGACCAAAAAATCATTTTCTCCCAAACCGACCAATGAAATCGCCCCAGATTGTACGGGGATGACCGACATGTTGTAACGTTTAAAATTTCTATAAATCTTTTTGATCAGTGCGATGGTTTT